>SKCR01001543.1:0-34407 GCA_019454045.1 Zanthoxylum bungeanum | reverse complement strand
GTCAAGCTTGAAATCAAGAGGAAGAGCAAGGAAACACTGAGGTTTCTTTTTCTGTGGCAACAAACACAATTTTGAGAGCTGCCCATTTTTCTCTCTTGAGAAGTCAGTGTGTACAAATCCTTGGTGGTTAATAGAAAGAGGGTCAGAATTTGATTTCCTACAAAGTCTCACAGGTTCAGAGCTATATAATTGCAGGGGAAAAAAAAGAAAAGAGAACGACATTGACTTCATTTCATGAACCATTAAAAAAAAAAAAAATACGATGGGACTGGTGTAGCAGCAAAGGCAGATGGAGAAAAGAAGGAAAGGGACAGCACGGCAAATATAATAAGAGGCAAGATTCAAGTGGGAGTGAAAGAATGAATACAAAAAAAAGCAACAGAGAAAAGATCACAGACACAGCACAAGAATCAAATGATGGAGAGTTTTCTAAAATAGGGATTCGCCAATTCGCATGAGATTAGGTTGTTGGGCTTTGGCTTTTCTCTTATCTTATCTTTCAATTTGTCACTCCACGTGAGGTTCAAATTCAATTATGATTCATCACGTCATTCCTATAATAATCTAATAATTAATTATCGGTTAATATATTAAATAATAATTTAAAAAATTAATATTAAATCATATATATTATTTACTAATTTGTTAGTGATACTGTGTCAATTATATTTTCGTTACATCAAAGAATTAATCCAGATTTATGAGAGAATCTATAATATAACAGAAATATTTCGTAAATAATGATTTAACTGAGCTTATATGTCAAGCATTGAGTATTTATATAAGTAGTCGATGACTTACCCAATGCGTTGCTTATTATATTAGGAATCAATATAATAGACACACAAAAAAATTGAAATTAATTAGGATCGTACTTTTAATTATAATTATTGAAATAATGAAATTCCTTTAATATTCTTTTATGTAGGGCTCATGCAAATAATATCGTGTTCAACGAAAACTCAACTAATATTGGAGTAAATATTTAGTGCAATGGAGATATGAGTGACGTGGTACCACCAGCAAATTAATTTAATACCTATTTTTTAATTTTTTAGCATGCGCGGCATGACAATGGATGATTGGCTTGTTGCATGGATGACGTGATACCTCTGTTGGACCAATCACTTTCTCTTCGGCTTGGGAAGAGTTGTATATATTTCCCAAAAATGCTAAAACAAAGTTGGTATCAATGTAATTGCTTAAGAAATGAGAATTAGCGGTGGACACAACTCGATATAATTATAAAAATATTTATAATTATAATTATTCATTTTAAAAAAAAAAAAAAAAATTAACCATTAGATTTTTTTAAAAAAAAAATTATAATTATTTTTAATTATCGATTCGGTTCAGTATAATTTAATATTTTCATAATAATAATAATAAAATTTAAAAAATTAATAATTCGAGATTTCTAAATATTCTTATTAGCCAATGAAACGCATCATCTTAATATAGTGGGTATGATTTGACCACCAAATTCATAACACTTTGGAATGGACATCCAGGAGCGATCCTAAGTCGTATTGAATTTTTTGAGGCCCTAAACGAGTTCTTAAAATGGGCCCCGTAAGTTATATTATAAAGTAAAATTGAAATTTATTTGAGTTCATGACTCTTAATTTTGGATCAAATTCGAGAGCTCAAACTGACTGCTGTGTTAACTCTCCCCACGACCGTGGACATAAATTTACTAACAAATTCTGCACGCTTTGGAATGGACATCAATTACTGCCAATCCTTTGATTTCTAGAGTGGAGACCATTTACAGGAGAAAATTGTCAATCATATGTTGGATCACCTCAGCTCCATCTGAATTGATACAGTAGGTGTTTACCTGAACAAAAGAAGGAGAAAAAAAATGTAAAATGCAATTCTTTTGCATTGCAGAAGCAGAATCACACAAGTCTGGCTACTGAATGCTTACTTCATGCACCTACAATTCCTATATGAAATTCTAAGAGAATTGCAAAACTTGCCTGAATGGTACTGTGTGCTAAAAATCTTTGCCTGCTTCTACTGAAGTTGACGTCAACCCGTTCCCAGCTCAAAGTTGTTAATCCTCTGAGCATTTCCTCTACAATTGCGAGTTAAAAGTGTTAAGTTACTGCTTGATCCAAAAGCTCAAGCTGACATTAAACCACATGGAACAGATGCAACTAGATATAGAAGATGAAACAAAGACAACGGTTACACTGAGCCCAAATAGAGATTGAAGATAGAACCAGCGTCAAATGCAATCACATGGGTGGACCACTTGATGAAAACTAGCTTTAATATTTTGTTAAGTTACCATTTGGGACAAAAACTATGCTATTTGACACAAAAGCTTAAGCTCGTAGGTGATTGTCCAAACCTTTAGTATTAAGCTCTATCAAAGAGGACGGAGCATTATGTCTACAAGGTAAGAATTATTTTACTAACCATTATTTTCAAGTAGAACTTGAGATAACTCAGATGCCAAAGGAATAAAATCATACGGTCCAGGTGTGAAATGCAAATGAGTGATTCCGCAACTTCTAATAATATCCAGTATTCTGAAGTTAAGAGAAGGATGGCAGATTTTACTTGATGAAACTAATTAGAAGCTTATAGGTTTCCAACAACAGAAGTTAAACCAACACCTATTTTCTCTGCATTTTATTCCACTCCCTTATCCTTATTTCCTAATGCTGATGCATTATCAGATTCACTCTTCAACCTTTTCAGAGTCAAAATCCATTCAAACTCTTCCAATCCTTTTCAGAAATTTTTTTAGTGGGCTGTCTAAAGTCTTCATCATTCACCTTAACGTGACTCACCTTTAGCACATCAATAACCATATAAGATCTAACTCCCTTGTTTAAGCCTACAGTTCACAATTTCTCACTTCTCAGCATAGAAGGAAAAAAAATAAACTGTGATCTAGTGGTCAATCTAACCCAAGATTCTCATCCAAATAAAGTGAATGAGTGATTTGTTGCAAATAACATATCTCGTTTTCAGTATCATGAATGTTTGAAGAATACTTATAAGATAATATATTAAAAAATTGACCCATCTGTAACTATTCTAGTAACTGAGCTTGTTCCTCACATTTATGACCAGTTAGCAACTTCTGGATATGACTACATAGCCATATGAAAAGGAAGCAGACAACTTTTTTGTGTGAACACGTATCCAATTGCAAAGAATTAAGTTTGCTCATAATTTATGCATGTATTTCAAATTTGAGAGTGAATAAACTGCATAGTTATGTATGATATTTCTTTCAATGTAGTTATTTAAAGTTTCACTCCCCGGAGGATCCTATGAGGGCATGACTAAACTCAATAAAGATTTGTTAACAGCTTATTACTACTAGTGCTACGTGAGATATAAAAGTTTACAATCAAGAAAACCATAAAGAGTTATTGACAGAGCAATATTTTTAATTAATTTTGAAGAAACAAATAATTAACAAACCTTGCATATGAGTAGTCTCACTTCTGTTTGCTATGGTATCTAAATGGACTTCTCTTTGAGAACCCACAGCTTTTGCCATCTCTACATTTACAATATGTTTGTATTTTTCAACTCTCTTAAGATGACGTCTCTGAAAAAGCAAAAGACAAAGAAATCGCTGTAAGAATGACAAATGATAACATTAGGAGTTTCCAATATAAGGATCATAATTACATTTGGGAGCTCATTTGGATGCCGTAGAGATGATGTACTCCATCCCACAAGGACTAAGAAGAGAGTTAAGTTCTTTCTATGAGTAAAAGGTATGTTAAGAAGAGATTGCATGAGTGTTCCAAAGAAGCAGAAAAATCCACCTGGTCACTTAAGTTCAACTATTGCTGACCATTGTAATATCAGGATTAGTGCACATAAAAGTAACAGGATACGATCAAAACGTGCATTTGCATAAGCTACACGACGCCTGAAGGACTGCAAAGCAGATCTGCAGACACAAGAAAGAGATGATTAAAAGTTGAGGAATCAGGGGATTCGCATTAGCAATCAACCTGAGAAGTTTATAAATACTCACATGAATTTAAGGTCTTCACAATCACCGACCATTCGAAGAAGAAGAGGCGGTTTGCCTTCATTACGGTCAGTCAAAAATAAATGTTTTCCAGTTCTTCCAAGTAACCATGAACCACGTTCTGCTACTTTTTCTAGGGTGGAAAAGCCACAAAACACTGGGACCTGAAAAGGATAAGCCATGACATAGACGAAAACTATATTTAAGTGAAGCGAATAGAAAGTATGTAATGTTGTATTGGTAAATCCACACTCTTGCAAATAACTAACTCCAAGGAGAAAACAAAAAGATTTAAGTCCATTCAAGGTACAAAGAAATCACCTGCTTATGACCCCTTGAGCCAAGGTGAGGAGTGGCACATGTTATAAAATTCATAGGCTCTAGCCCAGCAATTCTTCCTTTATATTCATCTTTCTGGCATGGATCTTCAGATTCATCATCCCCACATTCTCCATTTGCTTGGGGAAGTTCCTCGGTGACATCTCGTCCGTAAAGCCTGGCAATAGCATACCTTGCAACAAGGCCACCTAAAGAGTGACCAATAAATGAGATCTTCTGAACACCCGGGTGTCGTTTTATGACTAATCTTACCTAAAAGAAAGAAAGAAAGAAACACCCTTGTAAATTCCAACCCATTATTGCATCAACTCAACTCAACTCAACTCTTTCAAACATGTGCAGAATTAATCTAATCCAAAACTGAAACAAAGTAACAGCATTTGAGGTAAAAAAAAGAAGCAAGACCATAAACACACACCTCTTCTGCTAACCTATCTCCCATAACATCAACTCCATCAAACGTCAGCGTCGAAAAATTACACTCACTGCCTGCAATGCAAAATCAATCAATCCATTAATCCAATTTAGTACTTGCACATACAAGATTCCTATGTCTTTTACTTCACTGAGGACCCTGAAACTTATGCATTTGAAATAATAAGTTATAAAACTCACAGTGAACTATAACATCCTCAGGATACTTGAAGCAAAATTGCTTGTCAGCATATCTCCAATTTTGAGCACTAAAAAATACACAGAGAAACAATTTGAATAATAATAATAATAATAATAATAATGAATCAAAATCAAATCTGTAATCTTGAGAGAAAGCATTCTGGCAATATGATCAAACTTAACTAACCTGCCAATAATGCCATTGACCATAACAACAAGATGAACCGGTTTGGGACGAATATCATCTCCTCCATTTTCAATTGCTTGGACCTGCATGTCAAAATTTCCATTTCCATCCGGTTGGTTCGCAAACACGAAAGCTTTGCCAAGTACCGAGACTTTGCATTCTTCCTGTTCTTATTCTTATTCTTATTCTGTTTCTAATTTCTTGGTTCTTCATCATCACCTTCTTCTTCGATCCTCCTCCTCATAAAACGCGGGAATCGTTGTGTCGTTTTTGGTTAAATAGATTTATGCACGCACATGATGAGTCACGTGAGATGGCTTCAATTTCAATTTTGATTTTTGCCACCGTCGTACCTTCCATTATAAATCATCCCTTCCTTAAGTGAATTTATAGAAAAAAAAAATATTTTTGATAACATATTACAATATAATATGTTTACAATAAGTTAATAGATCAAAACAAAATTTAAAATCCAAGAAAATTAATGATTTTTTATCTGGAAAACGAAATCGGGAAAAAAAAAAAATTGCCTAGTCGATCTTGAGCGACCATTAGACGCTTAGGTGATTATTTCGACGATTTTTTTTCCGATTTCATCTTTAAGATCTTGAACCGATCATTTTCGTTGGATTTTAATTATCTTTTCGATTTATTAATTAATAGGAAGTATTTTTCATTATAATAAATCATTAAAATGACCATTTTGATAAAAACCTAACCCCACAAATATAATACATAATGATAGTAGAAGAAAAATTGAGATTATATATTGAATTGTTAGATATTTTTTTTAATATTTTATTATTAGATTGAAATTGAGTAAGAAGGTTCTAGGTGTATTTTGATCCGAAAATTCTGTAATTAATATACTTTAGTGGGTCATTATTAAAATTTATTGTGGATTCTTCTAATTCGTAGGAGCTGGTGAAACATGTATTGGATGAATTTGACTAAATTACAAGGTTTCTAGAAGTCTAATTGTACTTTCACTTCTTGGTTTCCAATTAATCCAGCGTTTTGTATTCTACAATTGCCGTAACAAATGATTAAATAAAGAGCAGTAGAACAGTGATAAATAAATCATGAGTGATTGAATGATGATAAAAATCGCCTCAAAATATTATTATTTCGATATTATTTTATTATTTATTTTTGAAATAATATTAAAATTATGTCGTTTTGACATAATTTTTATCTTTTTTCCATTATTCATATATATATTTTTATCATTTTTCTTAAATAAATATTAAACAACGAAAAATATGGAGCAAGTTGTAGAAAAACCATGTGGTCTTAGTCAATATTGGTAGGAATCCATGACTTTTTTCGGGTCATTGTTTGGCATGCTATAATTGGTAATTTAGTATATATTATATGGGAAATGATATACATACAGATTTTTTACCGAATTTTTTTCCTACTCTTTCACTGTAGCTACAATGAGGCACTGAATTTCTGTAAAAAAGTCTCTAGGTTTATCATTTTTGATATTATGTTATATTGCCTTATGTTGTTTGATTTTTTTTTTTTAAAAAAAACAAATTTGATTTTTAAGAACCCAATTAGGAAAAAAATTATTTAGCCAAAGGAAAAGTTAAAAATTTACATGGGAAATTGTCAACAAAACACTTCTAATTATGTGAAAATATAAATCACTTCTAAGGATTTTGTATAATGACACTGCAATCTTTCGAGTTTATATTTAGTGTCATAGAATCACTTTGTCATGAATGTTGTTAAGATGATGATGATTTCATAATGATATTTATGTCAAACCGTTCTATTTAAGTTATATTGTGAAAGAAAATTATCGATGCACCACCTTTAATTTAACAAATTATCTATACACCACCTCCAGTTACGTGAAAGTATATGTAACTAATGTCATAAAAAAAAACATAAAATTATACTAGGCCTCGTTCAATATCCGTTCACACGGTCCGTCCAACCAATATATATAGAAAATTATATCATATTTGACCTTAACATATCAGGACTCTAAAAGTCTCATCCCCAAGAGTATTAGTGTCATCCTTATGCATTATTATCATCAACATGCTTGAGTCGGCCTGGCACTAAGGATCTTAAAAATTTGGGCCGAGTTTTGAAAAAAAAACTAATTTTATTACATATAACCATCATCATAAAAAATACAAACAACTAAACCGACCCCATTCAATATTCATCTACTTACAGTTAATAGCAAAGTGGTTATGTGATACTAAATCTAAACTCGATGTGTTGCAGTGTCATTGTTATAAATCATTAAAGGTGGTCTGTATTTTCACTTAACTGGAAGTAGTTCGTTTATAATTTCCTAATTTATATTTAATCATATTAGAATAAAATAACTAAATGAGACAAGTTATTAACCAATAAAGTATTTTTCTTTGAAAAAATAATTTCCAAACACACCCTCATGCGTCTAGTGGGGTGTGTGTTTTAATTTTTTTTTTCCACTTTTATTTAAAATATATATATCTCTCAAAATATAAAGTGTTTCGTAAAAAAATACATATTATCGTTCTACAGATCATTAATATTAAAATAAGATTCAATGTTTATATGTTTTGACGAAAAAATAATAATAAATGACTTATATTTATAAGAGAATAATAATTTCAAATTAGTTATTTTCAAACAATCATATCGCCTTTATCCAGACTAAAAATTACACTATGTAAAAATATACATACACTATGTAAAAATATACATACACTTAACATACATGCCTACAACTTTGATTAACAAACCACTTTTAAATTCAGACTTACACAATATCGAAATGAGCCCTAAAATTTTTGTGTCGCACATACTTCCATTGAATTCCATCACAATCACATTTTTACATCAATCACATTGATGACTTAAAGTTGTGTTATATGTGTCTCAGTTACATTAATTTTCTCAGCTACATTGCCGATCCTCAGTCATATTGAGTATAGTCATAATCACATTTTACTTAAGTCATAAAGAACTCAGTCACAATGTTATATCCCTTAGGGGTGTGCATCGGTCAGTTCGGTCGGTTAATCCTTGAATTTTTAACCGTAACCGAAATTTTCGGTTAAATAAAAGTGTGACCGATTTAACCAATTTATGACACATAACCATTAACCAATTAACCATTATATTTTGGTCGGTCATGGTTAATTCGGTTATTAACCAATCCAATAAATTAAAATTTAATATTTTTTTATAATTTTTAATTAGTAAAATTATATATGATGTAGGTCAGTTCTACCGATTTTTTCGAAATGTTTCAACCAGTCGAACCACTGACGCATTAAATTTTTTTGATCACTAATTTGATCACATATCTGATTCTAAAAAGACCGATTCTAACTAACATTTGATTAAATATATCTAATTTAATTACATGCGAGAGATATATTTTTTAAACCCTCGATGATTGTCACGGCCTCAGATTTCCTTCCAAACCCGCCATGTTAGAAATTTTAAGAGTCACGAATCCACCACGATGCAAAATCTACACATTTGAAATTTTATGTATTTTTACCTTTAAATTCTTGATAGAAATTAAAAAGAGTCAAAACTAAGCTGTTAATGCAGTTTGTCATTTGAATTTTATCAATTTTATTTTCGGGTAGTATTATCAAATCAATATAATTACAACCAATTGAGAGTTTATATGCAAACTATCTTAACTCTAAAAAATTAAAGAATTCGCACGAGTTAATATATATATATATAATATATATATATATATATATATATATATATATATATATATATATATATATATATATGGTTTAATTTCGGTTAATCGGTCGGTTCGGTTATGCCTCGTTTACGTAGAGATTTACTTATATTTGAATGATGATGTCAATACTTGTGTCCGACCAATCTGAAAAATGGGTACAGAAAATTATCATCATATATACCCCTAACATACCAAACCACCGCGGGCCCCAATCTCCACGAGATTTTTGTCATCCCTAGTCGCAATCACTTTTTATTCCACAATCACAATGTTAATATCAATTGGGTGACTGATAATTTAGTCTTATGCCTCAGTCTTATTATGACTGAGATTTGTTATATCTAAAGTTATTATATGACTATCAAATGAGTCACATTTTGGGCAAATTTTAGAGTCACCAGTGCGTCTTGACATTGGACAAGCATCTCGACGGTTTCAAAGAACAAAAATCGAATAGACTGCGCCATTACTGATGCGTCGCGACGCACCTATGAAAAATATACAAGTCGCGATGCGCCTATCAGCCCTCAATTCATCCTGAATCCAATTTTTAACAAGAAAGAAACCTCGAACCTCATATATAAGCACAAGTTCATTTCAAAACCTATAATTAAGACTCATAACATAATTTTGGAGTCCCAAAGCATAAAAGAGCTCCCAGAATAAGACAATGACAAATGCTTTAACTGGTGCTGAAGATTGAAGACGAAGACTGCAAATGATAGTTTTTTCTTCATTTTCTCTCTATTTTATATTTTATGAGTCATTGTTTTATATCAATAATGATTAGCATGAGTTTTTTGAATATCATTAGTAGCTTAATCATTAATTTAGGGTTATAATAGAACTTAAGTATGTTATTTAATTAATTTATATATTTTTTTAAAAAAAATTTGAGCTTGTTATTTATTATTTATTATTCTCTGTATTGAATGCATATTTTATTTATCTGGCTAACAATAAAATAATCTTGGTAAATCCTTATAAACTCGACGGAGGAAATTTGGGTTAACTGTGGGAATAATAGCGCGTGATCTAATTCTTTTGAATAGATTTCCCTTCAAGATAAACATATACCTGTAGGGCATGCGTAGCCAATATTAAAAACTATTTGTAATGAATTTAGTTTAAATTAATTGACATAAACATATAGTTAATTGCGTTAAATCCAAATATATTTACCTGACCATTGAAAGAAACTTGTAAATAATTTAGTATTTTAGGTTAATAATTCGTAACAACTTAATTGAATGACAAGTGCCTGAACTCATTTCGTGCATGCTTATGTGAAGTTACAACCTTATGTTCTTATCGCATATAAAGTTTATCTACAAATTATTATTTTTTCTTTATTTACTTTTAATTAAATAATCAAATCTCTATCACAACTAATAGTTTAATTTAAGTTAAGTATGTTAGTTTTAGTATTAATAAGAGAAATAATAAGTTCAGGTGGGTACAATATCCAACTATTAGTCACTATATTACTTGAACAATATGTGCATTTACGTACGGTGTAAAATCACGATCAGTGACTAATAATTTATTTAAAGCTGTGTCTCAGTCACATTTGTGACCTCAGTCCTATTATGATTGTGTTTTTTTATCCACATCACGATATAACTATCCGTTGTGGGATTGATAATTTAATCATTAGTCTACCTTAGTCATATTTGTGACCCTAGTCACATTGTGACTATAATTTTTTAATTTTTAATTTTATTTTTACCTATAGTTACATAATGACAATCAATTATAAGTGTGTATTTTTTAACTGTAAAAATTGACTAGTGGTTGGGTGATTGATAATTTAATCATGGGTGTGCCCCAGTCACACTGCGACAATAATATTTTTTTACTACAATTATACAATGACTGTCAATTAGGTATGTAGCTGAGTGTAATTTTTTTAGCTACAATCATAATGTAACTATAAATGATTTCATTCACATACAAAAAGTACCAAAAATGAATTAATAGTTAGTGTGCACTTCTATTAAAAATAAGTGTTTTCGAACGAAGTGTCTAAGTTAAAATCTTTAAGTGACTTATAAATGTATTTGGGTTTGCGAACCCTTCACTTTTAAAACAAAAAAAAATATAAATAAAAATAAGTTCTTTCAAAATACAGTGCTTAATTCAAATATTAAGAAATTTAAGGAGTTAAAAAATATATATTTTAACTTATGCTCCCCTTATCTTCTAAAGTAAAATTGTTTACATTATTATTATTATTATTATTATTATTATTATTATTATTATTATTATTAAGATAGGGTAAGAAGGGGGAAAAATTATACCGAACCTCTTATTAGTCAAAAAACGGGACTAAAGAGAAATTAAAAAAATAATTAAAGAGAAATAAAACTTAAAACCTTAAAATTAAAGAGGAATCAAGTTTAGATGTAGGTTTTTCAATAATAAGTGATGTAAAATATGATTTTTAGTAAATTTTTATTTTTAAAAATTGTTATAATTATATCGATAATTTTGTAATATGAAATATACACTAGATAACCCAAATATCTGTAGAAAATGAGCCTAGAATTCTACTCCCATATTTAAGGAGAGATATATCTATAGTTTTTTTTTTTTTAGATAATAAGATTTGAACCTATGAAGGCTCGATCTTGTGCCTTTAACAATAGCCAAGAGGCCCTTGACAACCAACTTAAATTAAATGGAAAATGACACATAATTATTTTACTGATTGATAATAACACTTTAATATCTACAATTTTGAAAAATATAAGCTTCAGTCCCTATCGTTAAATATTTTTTTGTTAATTGAGTAACTTTTCATCTAATTTAAAACAAACTTTTTCTAAAGTCTTTTAATATTAATTGGATAAAAATGACTCAAAATTAATAGAAATTATTTAACAATAAGTACTAAAAATTTATATTTTCAAAATGATAGAGTATAAAGAGTTATTATGAAGAGCAATGAACAAAATAGTTAGGCCGAAGTTGGAAAAACTTAATGCGAGTGGGCCACCGTTATTCTAAAAGATGGTGGTAATATTATCGACAAGTATAATACCAAATCTCACTTCTCAGGTTTTTGCAGACTATCAAACTGGAATTTAACTACACAATCCACAAAGAAATGTTTAATCTTAATTTGTATATTGTTTAAATTTTAATTATCAAATTTGTTTCACTACTTGAAATGCTGTTCTTTGTCTTGTTGATTATTACTAAACTGAACAAAGCAATTTTTATGATGAACGATGGTGAAGGATCATACCAACTGAAAACCCATTTCACCTAATTTTCAAGAAAAGGAATAATTTTTTTTTTCCTTGTAGTCAAAGTCTATGAAGCAAGGAACCATTGAAAATGGAAAATAAGCTTTTTTTATTATAAAACTTTCTATCTTCTATTCCAATTCAAGCATTGAAGCCCAGTTGAGGCTACCCCAGGCTGCAAGATAAAGCAACTCATCACATAGAAGCTTCAGCAGCCTTAGCCTTGCAGAGAAGGGGAACTTTTATTATACCCAAAAAAAAAAATAGTAATAAAATAATTATTTTTTACATATATTCTAATTGTGTTTGGATAAACCCAGACAAAAGCCAACTGGGTTTTTGCAGAAGATGTTTGATTGACTGTTTGGTCCGTTGTTCCCGCGCTTTTCTTAAACTTCACTTGAAATTCTTAAACGGTCGCTATAAATATGAAGAGGGTTTTCACTTGCTGCTTCACAACTCCAGTTTCCAATTCCAATACCCCTTTTATTATAAAGCAAAAGCATCCTGATCAGGTACTAATTTCTGCACTTTCTATTTTTTTTTTTTGTGGGGGACCAAATTGGGTAGATGGTGATATTCATTTTGTAATACTAACTACTTCTGTGACTGCTAGAGAAAAAGAGGAACCATGGAAAGCCAACACATGAATAATGGCAATGGCAATGGCAATTCTTCTGTGTGGGTATGTTTAACTGTTTCACAAATTTATATTCCTGGATTAGTTCTGACAAGGGGTTTTTTTTTTTTCTCTTGTTTGTTTTGTCATGGCTTGATGGGTGTTTCATGTTTTCAAATCGTTAATCAACTTCAATATTGAGGAAAATTTTACTCATTAATTAAGGGAAATACCAATCTTAATTGAATAGGTTTTGATTTTCAATTGACCTTTAAATCACAGATATGTGGGTTGACGTTTTATGATTTAATTTTCAATATTGTAAATCAGTGTCTTTGCTTAGTAGTGAACTGAAATTGCATCCAAGGAAGCTGAATACAGTGGTTTAATTTGAATTATGGTGAGATAATGTCAGCATTATATGTCAGTAATGCAGTTTTGGTCTAAATGCCATAAGAGGTATTGAAGATTGCACAGAGTATTGTACAGTATTTGTCATCAAATGCCCTAGCCATTTGAAGCAATTTATCTGACTTAATAAATTTCTTCTTCACTTCCCAAATTTGATTGCAAATGATGTGTTGGGTTTAGCCACTTAATGTTTGTGTCAAGCTGTGTCAGTTTAAAAACTTTTAGCTTTATAATTGAAGCTCTCATTATATTGCATATTTTCTCAATAATTTTTGTTGTAACTTGGTGTTCTAAGCTTGTTAATTACTTAATTAACAAAGTTCATGACGCTGCGTGATATTCGCTGTTTAAGTTTCATGACTTCTGCTTTTGCTGACAGATTGCAGAACATAACAAAATCAATTTAAGCTCTAGCACTGCTACTAATATTATAATCAACGACGACTTCTCTATGGGGCTGCATTCATGGCACCCCAATCGCTGTCATGCTTTTGTCGCTTCAGCGGAGTCGCATTACTCAGAAGGAACATCAGCAAACTCAGTTGGTAATCATGCTGTTGTTACAAATCGTAAGGAGTGCTGGCAGGGATTGGAACAAGATATCACAAGCAAAATTTCTCCTGGTTCTTCTTATGTTGTTTCAGCTTGGGTTGGAGCATCTGGGTCTCTTCAAGGATCTACTGATGTCCTGGCAACTTTGAAGCTAGACCAGCGAGATTCAGAAACAAGTTATTTGTTTATTGGAAAGTAATGAATTCTGTGATTTCATTTTGTCATGGTTCCTTTTTATATCGAAAAATGATATATGTGGTAATTGTAACTACTAATGCAGGACTTCGGTATCAAAAGATAAGTGGGAAAAATTGGAAGGCACATTCTCATTGTCAGCTGTGCCTGATCGGACTGTCTTTTATTTGGAAGGACCTGCACCTGGAGTGGACCTTCTCATAAGATCAGTGATGATTACCTGTTCCAGTCCTAGTGAGTCTGAGGTATATTTTTTCTGCCTAATCTAACCTCAACTTCAGGAGCTTTGATCGAAAATATGAATAAATAGACTAAAGTTTTAAACTTAGTGCAGCTTTAAAGGAAGACATCTCTATTTAATTTTAAGCAACAAACTTTATTATACACGTGAAGAGAGTGATCCTTATCTGCTTCTAAAACTTAGTTGCAAGAGTCATCTTTATAAAAATTTCGACCTTAGGCAATCTGCAAAAATGTTTCACCCACAGCATTTTCTATCACTGAACATTGATTATCCTGATTCTTTTTTATTTTTTATTTTGAAAGAATAAGAGCATAAGATGTGACAGTGCTGAAGATGAGAACATTATCCTAAACCCCAAATTTGAGGATGGCCTCAATAATTGGTCTGGAAGAGGCTGCAAAATCCTCTTACATGATTCTATGGCGGATGGGAAAATAGTCCCACAGTCAGGAAAGGTTTTTGCATCTGCAACGGAACGCACACAAAGCTGGAATGGAATTCAGCAGGAGATAACGGGAAGAGTGCAGCGAAAGCTTGCTTATGATGTTCTTGCTGTAGTTCGTATTTTTGGTAACAACGTCACTACTGCAACTGTACGAGCAACTTTATGGGTCCAAACACCAAATCAACGTGAGCAGTACATAGGCATTGCCAAGTAGGTTTCTGCTTTTAGTTTTTATTTCCATATCATAAATATTTACAGTTTTTATTTGCTGTTTCTGCAACAGCTATCTTAAACAAACCTGATCCTTTTAAGGCATCACACATAACCTCTCTGTTTTTCTTGAAAATAATTATCTTTTCCTCCGTTCAAGACAGAAAGCATTTCTTTTTTGTTTATTTGAATATGCTCTTGATATAGTTGTAAGTAGTTCAGCATTACAAGTTCTGGCACTGTTGAAAATAAACTGGTTTCTTTGGCAGTGTACAGGCAACCGACAAAGATTGGGCACAGCTGAGGAAAGCCTACTTATGGTTCTCCAGCAAGAGTAGTTATATATCTAGAAGGTCCACCTCCTGGCACTGATATTCTTCTCAATAGCTTTGTAGTAAAGCATGCAGAGAAACTCCCGCCTTCACCTCCACCAGTTATTGAGGTTCGTTGAATAATTAGATAAAATTGTGAAAATTTTATTCGAATGTTTTCTGCTGTTTTGGTTGAATTGTAGAATCGACATTTTAATGCTCAATCCTGGGTGTTTTACGCACTCAATGTTGGCTTTCGAATTTTCTTTGCAGAACCAAGCCTTTGGAGTTAACGTAATCACCAACAGTGAACTAAGTGATGGCACCAATGGGTGGTTTCCTCTTGGTAATTGCACTTTAAGTCTTGGAACTGGCTCACCGCATATACTCCCTCCAATGGCAAGAGATTCCATGGGACCTCATGAACCCTTAAGTGGCCGCTATATACTTGTGACAAATCGTTCGCAGACTTGGATGGGTCCAGCTCAAATTATCACAGAAAAACTGAAACTTTTTTTGACATATCAAGTATCCGCATGGGTTCGAATTGGTTCTGGAGGAACCGGTCCTCAAAATGTAAATGTCGCGTTAGGTGTGGACAGCCAGTGGGTCAATGGAGGACAAGTTGAGATAAATGACAATAGGTGGCACGAAATTGGTGGGTCCTTTAGGATTGAGAAGCAACCATTGAAGGTAATGGTTTATGTCCAAGGTCCTGCTTCAGGTATTGACTTAATGGTTGCTGGTCTTCAGATTTTTCCTGTTGACCGAGAGACAAGGTTTAAACATTTGAGGAGGCAGACTGATAAGGTAAAATTATTTTACTTACATTTTAATCTCTTCTAAGTGAAGCAATTCCTTTCCAGCAGAGATTTTCTGTTATCATATTTCTGTTTTTAATTAATTCTCATTTTCTGTAATGCAGATTCGTAAGCGTGATGTCATTCTTAAATTCTCAGGACTGGATTCCATCAGCATGCTTGGCACCTTTGTGAAAGTGAAACAAACGCAAAACAGTTTTCCTATTGGTTCATGCATAAATAGATCACAGATAGACAATGAAGAGTTTGTCGATTTCTTGACAAAATATTTCAACTGGGCTGTGTTCGGAAATGAGTTGAAGTGGTATTGGACAGAGTCACAACAAGGAAACCTCAACTATAAGGATGCTGATGATATGTTAGACCTGTGCAAGAGCCACAACATAGAAACTCGAGGTCATTGTATCTTCTGGGAAGTAAAGGACACCGTGCAGCCCTGGATCCAATCACTAAACAAAAATGACTTGATGACAGCAGTTCAAAATCGCCTGACAGGCCTTCTCACACGTTACAAGGGGAAGTTCAGGCACTATGATGTTAACAATGAGATGCTGCATGGATCATTCTACCAAGATAGATTGGGGAAAGATATCCGAGCAAATATGTTTAAGACTGCACACCAGCTAGATCCATCTGCCATTTTGTTTGTGAATGATTATCATGTTGAAGATGGAAGTGACACAAGATCATCTCCAGAAAAGTACATAGAACAAATTCTTGATTTGCAACAGCAAGGTGCCCCTGTGGGAGGATTGGAATTCAAGGACATATCGACAGTCCAGTGGGACCGATTGTTTGTTCTGCTTTGGATAAATTAGGCATTCTGGGACTTCCAATCTGGTTTACGGAGCTTGATGTGTCTTCCATTAATGAATATATTAGAGGGGATGATCTTGAAGTCATGCTTCGAGAAGCTTTTGCTCACCCGGCTGTGGAAGGAATAATGCTGTGGGGATTCTGGGAGTTGTTTATGAGCCGTGACAATGCACATTTGGTTAATGCAGAAGGTGACATCAATGAAGCAGGTAAAAGGTTCCTCGATCTTAAACACGAGTGGCTGTCTCATGCTCATGGACATATTGATGAGCAAGGAGAATTTTCATTTAGAGGCTTTCATGGGACATACACAATTGAAATTTCTACCATCTGCAAGAAGATTGTAAAGACATTTGTTGTTGACAAGGGTGACTCGCCGCTGGTGTTGACTGTAGATTTATAAGTTCCTTGTACTGCCACTTCACCAAAATTTACAGTACATATGTTTTTCATTGACAAGTTTGATTCTTATTTCCATTGTAACACCCCATTCAAAAGAATATAAATGTGATCATATTAGAAAACATAATGAATCTTAATATTAATTTTATCGAATAAAAAATGAAGCTAAATTATGCAGAATCTATTATACAGATTTTCCAGGTCACTATTGCCATGTCATTGTTTTCTTCACGTGTGAGCATGCTCCAATTGTCAATGTGGCTTGCTGACTGTGTAATCAGATGCACATCAGATGCTACAGCAGTATAGTTCATTTGCTTTCTCTGCTCTTCTTCATCCTCAGCAGCACCAGTCTTATTCTCAACACCCTCTCTCAAACTTAAGGTTCTAGACAACACCTTAAGTTTGCTTCTGAAATGGCTGAACCTTGAATACGACAATGGTTTGGTTAAGACATATGCAATTTGATCATCCCTGACCCTGAGCAGTGGAGATCAATCTCAATGTGTTTTGTTTTTGAGTGATGTACGGGATTGGTTGCAATGACTGCTGTATTTGTATTGTCACTCAGAATGATTGCAGTTCCTGTCAGATCTATCTCGAGTTCACTCATGGGTGAACATGTCCAAGAGATCTCTGCACACGCTAGGGCAATGCCCCTGTACTCTGATTCTACACTTGATCTAGCAACCACACTTTGTTTCCTTGAACTCTAGCTGTGAGATTTCCTCCCAGATACATAAAAAATCCACTGGTTGACCTTCTGTCATCAGGGTCACATTCCCAGTCTGCATCACTGTAAATCACAAGCTCAAGGTCTTCATTCCTTTTGAAGGTAAGGCCAAAATCGATTATCTCCTTTAGGTACCTCAATATCCTCTTTAAAGGAATCTAATGTGGCACTAAAGGCTTTGTCATGAACTACTCAATTTGTTTACTAAATAGGCACCTTGCATCATTGAACAACTCTCCTTCATATTTGGAAAGCTTATATGTGGTGCTAAATGGAGTATCCACGCCTCTACAATCTCTGAGTTTCATTTTGTCCAGCAACTCTGCAATGTACTTACTCTGAGACAACATTAGTTCTTCACTTATTCTTGTGACTTATATGCCAAAGAAACCAAGTTCTCCAATATCTTTGAGGGCAAATTTTTCATTTAGCTGTCTGATTAGAGTCTCAATTTGAGTTGTATCTGTTGCAGCTTCCCCTGCCCTCTGGCCGACTCAACTAACACTCCAGAAGACTACCAGCAGTTCTTGACAGCAACAACCCCAACCAACAACGATTCCAGTCATCCAAACCACATATTGTAAAGCAATATTTTTTTGATAGTTCAATGTAATAGATGATGAAAGGCAATGTAACAGTAGAAGAAAGATGAATGTAAGATAATAACTTTCATTAATAAACAACCACCAGGCTATTGTTCTTTCCAAATATCTTCTTCCTATTCTATTGCATACATAATCAAAGTAATAATAAAAGACTTGATAAATTCCCTAAACAATGCACTATTTTCCAGTAGCTCCCATGACGTTTTCCTCCAAATCCACAATATTCTCCTCTGCCCTCCACACGCCCCTGTTGCTGTCCTTTTCTCCCCTTTTTCCTAGCTCTAACCGACTGTCCTCTCCTATTGGTCCAAGTTGTTCCTCCTCTCTGATGCTCCCACTTGGCAATAGCTCAGCAGCTTTTGCATCAGCAGTCTTAGTCAACCCAGGTGTCAGCCCAGCAACCCTTGTTCTCCTTTGGTAGGTCTTCAGCCCATGGGCCTTATCAATACCCCCCCATTCAAACACACCTTGTCCTCAAGGTGAAGATCAGAGAATTGATTCGCTATTCCTTGCAGTGACACCCAGGTATTTTCACAATCGGGTAAGCCACGCCACTTGACCAAAATCTCATAATCGCCATTTAAGAGCTTGCGAGAAGCAAGGATAGACTCAGGAGAGACCTGTAGTTCATATTCCGCTGACATACAAATGGGCAAAGGCTGACTGGAAAGAGGTGGAGCGACTGCACATTTCAGTTGAGAAACGTGGAAAACATGATGAATCTTGGCGTCTTCCGGCAGTTGCAACTTGTAAGCAGTGGGGCCAATCTGTTCCAATATCTCAAATGGGCCATAGTACCTCGGACTCAGCTTCTCATTGGGACGTCGCGCTAATGATTTCAGCCGGTATGGCTGGATCTTCAAGAAAACTGATTCGCCTACCCTCAATTGGACATCCCTTCTCTTTTTATCAGCTTGAACCTTCATTCTGTTTTGGGCTATCACCAAGTTGTCTTTTAACTCCCTTAAAATCATGCCGTGATCCCTTAACTGCGTATTTACTGCCTCAACTGTCGACCCTCCAACAGAGAAGCGAATTAAGGGTGGTGGATCTCGACCATATAATGCCCTGAACGGTGTCATTCCCGCTGAATTGTGATAGGTGGTGTTGTACCAATATTCGGCCCAAGAAATCCAATTTGGCCAGCTGTGAGGTTTACTGCCGAAAAAACAACGCAAGTAGGTTTCCAAACAACGATTTACCACCTCTGTCTGTCCATCAGTCTGGGGATGATACGCGGAGCTCCTATGTAAAACTATCCCCGATAATCGATGTAGCTCCTGCCAAAAGTGACTCAAAAATACCTTATCTCGGTCTGAAACAATGGTCTTGGGGCAGCCGTGAAGTCTGACAACCTCCCGGATGAAGAGTTTCGCCACCACTATTGCCGTGAAAGGGTGACAAAGGACTAGGAAGTGACTGTATTTTGTAAGGCGATCCACCACTACTAAAATTGAGTCGACTTTGTGTGCCTTTGGTAAGCCCTCGATAAAATCCATGGAGATATCTTCCCACGCCTGTTGTGGAATTGGTAACGGCTGGAGAAGTCCCCCAGGTGTCAAAGCTGAGTATTTGCTCCTCTGGCAAACTTCACAGGCGGCTACGAATTTTTGAACATCATTCTTCATCCCTTCCCAATATAATAGGCTGGATAACCTTTTATAAGTACGAAAGTAGCCTGAATGCCCCCCGCTAGGTGTCACATGGAACTCATGAAGGAATGTAGGTATCCTGGATGATCCCTTCGGAATAACCAATCGTCCCTTAAAGAACAAGTGCCCTCGCCGCAAACAGAAATCACCATGGCTACTTGGATCGGCCAACAGATCCATCACAATACCTTGGAGCCGAGGGTCGTGTTGCAATTCTGTCTCAACCCCATCAAGTGCATTACATTGCCCAACCGAAATGGCCGTGAAATGATATGCCTCTGTATGTCGTGCCTCAACAGGCCTCCTTGACAGTGCATCCGCCACTCTATTATCTTTCCCAGGTTTGTATATGATAGTGAATTGGTATCCTGCTAGTTTAGAAATCCACTTGAGCTGCCCCTCACTCAAACATTGTTGATCCATCAAATAACGCAAGCTAACCTGATCCGTGCGAATCACGAAGGGCCGCCCCAATAAATAGTGCCGCCACTTCTGAACCGCTAATACTATAGCCATCAACTCCCTCTCATAGACCGATTTACTCTGGGCCTGCAGTGATAATGCCTGACTGTAGAATGCTAATGGTCTACCTCTTTGCATCAACACAGCCCCTATTCCATGGCCTGACGCATCTGTCTCAATAGTAAACTCCTGAGTAAAATCTGGTAGTGCTAGGACCGTACCGAAGTCATGGCCTGTTTTAGCTCCAAAAAGGCTCTCTGAGTCTCCCCATTCCAATGAAAATTGTCTTTCTTTAACAAATCCGTCAATGGCTTAGCAATCTTCCCGTAATGTTGAACAAATCGCCGATAGTACCCCGTGAGGCCCAAAAATCCCCTCAACTCCTTCAAACAGCTAGGTCTTGGCCAATCCACCATGCATTTTAACTTGGACATATCTGCCGAGACACCCTTATCGGAGATGATGTGACCTAAATATTCCACACTACTCTGTGCAAAGTAACACTTTTTCCGATTGACTACCAACTGATGCTCCCTCAAAACCCTCAGAACTATGGTGAGGTGTCTGATATGAGAATCCATATCTGAACTGTATATCAGAATATCATCAAAAAACACCAAAACAAATCGACGTAAGAAGGGTCGAAATACCTTATTCATCAACGCCTGAAATGTGGCTGGAGCATTTGTCAATCCAAACGGCATCACTAAAAATTCATAATGCCCCTCATGTGTTCGGAACGCGGTTTTCTCCACATCCTCAGTTCTGACCCTGATTTGGTGATATCCGGTCTTCAGATCCAACTTAGAAAACACTGCTGCGCCCCCCAACTCGTCCAACAACTCATCTATAATCAGAATCGGGTACTTGTCAGGGATTATGATTTTATTTAATGCGCGATAATCGACACAAAACCGCCAATTGCCGTCTTTTTTCTTCACTAATATCACTGGGTTTGAAAATGGGCTACAACTCGGTCGGATTAGGCCTGCCAACATCATTTCCTTGACTATTTTTTTGATTTCGTTCTTCTGGTAATATGGGTATCTGTAGGGTCTCAAGTGGGGTGGAGGGACTCCTGTCTGAAGTCGGATTGCATGCTCATAGGACCTTTCTTTCGGCAGTAAAATGGGTTGGTCGAAAACTTCATCAAACTGTCGCAGTATCTCTTGAATAACCTGTTCATCACCCTCTGAGATCTTGTTACCCTCACCCGACCACAGCCTGTTCTGTTTCAACTCAATTACCAATCCCACATCATCTCGTTGGAGAGTTCGGATAATAGCTTTGTACGACAGCATTGACCGTCGTAAGGATGGTTCTCCATGTAGCTTAATTTTTCTTCCACCCAACGTGATTGTCATGGTCAATTCACGATAATTGGAAGAGAAATCTCCGAGGGTCTCCAGCCATGTGACCTCCAAAATAACGTCGGCACACCAATTTTGAATACGAAAAAATCTTCCTCAATTTCCAATCCTGATAGCTTCACCCGAATCACCCTACAACAGCCACGCCCTGACATTCGGCCACCGTCACCCAGTTCCACCCTAAAAGTCTTAGACTCATCCACCTATAGCCGCAGCTCTTCCACCAGGATTGGGGAGATGAAAGAGTGAGACGCTCCACTGTCGACCAGAATTACGATCTCTCGATCTTGCACCGACCCCAAAATTCTCATGGTTTTTCCTGCCGGAGCAAATCCCAACAGGGACTTCATAGATACCATCAACGATTTCTCTCCGACGTAACCTGGTTCACCTCTACTGTCTTTTGTTGCGCCTTTAATCGTTTCTGCCATTGAAGCCTCTGATAATGGCTGAAAAGCGGGAATTTGGGTATATGGTTCTGTGGTCACTAAGCCCATGCGGCTAAATTGATTTTCAAGGTGTTGGACCCCTCGGTCCTTCGCTCGTGGGTACAGCGTCTCCTCTAGTTCCTCATCCATCTCCTCTTCTTCAATAATCAGCAGCTTCAAATTCTTGTTGGCACACACATGGCCAGGGAAGAATTTGCCGTTACACTTAAAACAAAGGTTGTTCATGCGCCGGTAATGCTCCTCTTGCTCCGAAAGTCGCCGGAAGGGTGGGGGTCGATATGGAGTCGATGCTGCCGAGCTCTGTGCTCGCATATTCCGTCCGTCGTTACCAACAGGAGCAGATCGGGTGGTCGGCGTGGGATTGTTTGTCTCAGGTACCCTACCATGTAATGCTTGAGTGGAGTGGGATGAGTGGTGTGGGTTTGTCCCATTAACATTTGTTTTATGAAGGCCCATTCCAAAATCTGATGACTTCCCAGCACTGTTGGAGTTAAATGGGCCAGCCCAATTACCACATTTCCAATATCCAGCCTGATTTCCTTCCCTCTTTTTCGTCCCTGATTCCATATTTTCTTCTAGGTCAAGTGCTAGACCCATCACAGCCCTTAATCCCTGCATTCTCCATGGCTTCAGCTCTGCTTGTAGTTTCCATTTTAGGCCGCATGTAAAAAAAATGAGTAAGTAACTCTTCACTTGCCCCCGGTGTCGTGCTCGAAGCCAGCTCAAAGTCGGTAATATACTCACTGATGGTTCCTGTTTGCTTGAGATTAATTAGTGCGGGCTACCCCGTGGGCCCTGTCGAGGAACGAAATCGTTCCAGCAGCTCTTCCTTAAGCTTGTTCCAAGTGTGGGGTGGCCAACGTGCTGCCAACCATTGATACCAATTAAGAGCGGCCTTCTCAAAACACACCGTCGCTGAAGAGATTTTATCCGCCTCCATAATCTCATTAACCTCGAAATAATGTTCAGCACGGTAAATCCATCTTTGTGGATCGGTTCCATCAAACAACGGTAACTCCAACTTTCGGTACCTTCTTCCCTCTCTATTCGCATATCCCTCTGGTCCATCTTCCTCATCCACACTTTCATATCCCTGGTTTTGTGAGGCTCCTCCTATTTCCACTCCTTTCCCTTTTTCTTGACGCCGCCGATTCGCATCCATTTCCCTCATCAGGGCCATCAAGGCATCTTGCCCCCGCTTCAGCTCCTCTACGGTACTGGTAAGACCTTCCTGTCCTTGACGTAACCCTTCCATTGCCTCACTCACTTTTTCCACTCGACTCTCTATCTCTTCAACTCGGGCATCCATTCTTTCTCCGGTTCGTGTTGAGACCATATTCTTCCCACCTTCCACTTTCGCCTCCTCTGATACCACTGTTGCAGCTTCCCCTGCCCTCTGGCCGACTCAACTAACACTCCAGAAGACTACCAGCAGTTCTTGACAGCAACAACCCCAACCAACAACGATTCCAGTCATCCAAACCACATATTGTAAAGCAATATTATTTTTGATAGTTCAATGTAATAGATGATGAAAGGCAATGTAACAGTAGAAGAAATATGAATGTAAGATAATAACTTTCATTAATAAACAGCCACCAGGCTATTGTTCTTTCCAAATATCTTCTTCCTATTCTATTGCATACATAATCAAAGTAATAATAAAAGACTTGATAAATTCCCTAAACAATGCACTATTTCCCAGTAGCTCCCATGACGTTTTCCTCCAAATCCACAATATTCTCCTCTGCCCTCCACACGCCCATGTTGCTGTCCTTTTCTCCCCTTTTTCCCAGCTCTAACCGACTGTCCTCTCTCATTGGTCCAAGTTGTTCCTCCTCTCTGATGCTCCCACTTGGCAATAGCTCAGCAGCCTTTGCATCAGCAGTCTTAGTCAACCCAGGTGTCAGCCCAGCAGCCCTTGTTCTCCTTTGGTAGGTCTTCAGCCCATGGGCCTTATCAGTATCATCTTCAGTAATAAGAGAATCACAACTCATCTATGTCAATGTATATAATCATTTAAGGGTTATAACCCTCAAAGGAATCCTTAATTTAAATCAAAGGGTTGCGTCTTTACTCATTAAAAATTATATCATTTCATTCCTTATAGATACATGCAATGTTTAGATAATTTTCTACCTGTGACGTAAAGTAAGTAATTGTAGTTAATAAAATAAAAATATAAAAGAGTTAAATCTGAAGCATAAACCATTCTTAATAGACACCACAAGATTATTAAAAGGGTGATTAAATAAAATCTCAATCTGAGATTTATACTTTATCATTCAATAAACAAATATTTTCACAAATTAATCATGGTTTCTTTTTATCTTCACCTTTCTGTTCTGTCATTAAATAAAGTGAACTGTCTTCTGTCCTTCTTGGAGCTGTAAATTTGCAAGATAATAACAGAACACAGGCTTTCTGGCATAAATATAACGAATTAGAATCGTACTTATGTAAAGTTGAATGTGCGTTCCCCCAACCCCACTACTTTTTTGAAGCAATCAAATCCAAAACTGCTTGTGGTTTTGAAACCTCTGGGACAAGATTTACATAACCTTCCTTTTGTCTGGAAAATACATGTCTAAGAAATTATACCTAAAGAAGTGTACATGTAAGAGTGATCCTGAGTTTTGGAGGCTCAGGTCCTAGACGAGTTTATAAAATATGAGTTTCTAAAGACGAGTTTTGGCTAGTCACCAGTGTAAATAGCTGAAAAGATGGATTTATATCATAGATTCATAACTGAGCACATACTTTTGAATCAATATAGAGACGCTAAATTTGATTATCATAATAAAAAAATACACAATAACATGTATAGCCTCCGAATCCCAGTTTTTTTTTTTTAAAAAAAATATAATCAACAATCCTGAAGACCAAGTTTGAGATTATACATATGAGCAGAGACCATATGGGGTCTTGTTGTAATGTTACAGATAACGTACTGTTCCACTGAAAGAATTGAAATCATAATGCTGTTGAATACAGAAGAAGTTAAAGCAATTGTATTAAATATTTTTAGCAAATGAAATATCCTACAGAGTTGATTTACAAAGCTCCACTTGTACTAAAGTAATTCTTTCGAGATGTCAGTGAAAGGACTTGATGGCAAATTTGGTTTGTTTGAATTCTTTCTAGCAGCCTGTTCAAACTTGTTGCTGGCAACTTCATTTTCTTCTAAGCTCCTCTGGACGCCAATAGTGTTCTGGTTCGTTTGTCTCAGATTGACTAAATATGAGATTGGTTGGTGTTTTATAAGTTCATGTGTTCCCTCTCCTTGTAAATTGATTTTTAAAGATGAGTTATATTTATGAGTTCGTAATAAATGGTATCAAAACCAATACCATACCTCCCGGTTGTAAAAATATGGCGCAAAAGGTGATGCAGTATTAATTGCAGTGTTCAGCCGAGACTATTTGGACTAGTGCAAAATCTAGTTGGCGTAGGCACCATGACTGACTAGCGTGGAATTAATGTTGTTATGCATTTATATCACATTGATTAAGTATGAGATTGACTGATACATTATAAGTTTATGGGCTTTCGCCCAGATCAGAATCAGGATAATAAAGGTGAGATATGAGTGGTCATCATTAACTAAAATCCTGTAATTTGACATGAAATGGATTAGAAAAGTCTATTGCCGAGGCAAAATTCAAAGAAGTAATTGTGTCCTGTGAAGCTATAAAGCAAGAAAGGAAGGACATGAACTCGTGAAGTTACTAAAGCGGCCACAGAAGTTGTAGGGAATAAGAAGCAAGGCTCCTACTTTTTTAATATTATCAATTAAACCTTATTCTAGCGGTAATTTAGCGAAAATTATATTATGTGCCGGGTGTATTACCATCTCTCTCACAATAGGTGGGCCCCACAATTATATGGGGCCCGCCTGTTGTGAGAGAAATGACATATACACCCGGCACATGATATACCACCTCGTAATTCAGTGTCTGCAGAACTCGAGTCCTCGGCAAAATTTCTTTAGGAAATTAAGCTGAGGTTGGTATCAAGCATGAATGGTGAGTATTTGACAATTGAGTATACATGTACAAAAGAAGATCATGTATCATACAGATTATGGGTGGGTAAAATCGACCAGGACCTAAAGCAGGGTCGGTTCTGGGCCCTAGGCAGCCTAGGCCACTGCCTAGGACCCTAATTGTTAATAAATTTTAGGTCCAATTCATGTGGTATTTTTTTTTTTTTTTTAATATTTTGATATTAAAAAAATAAATTTTGTATATTATGATATTAAAAATTTTAGGTTCAAAGAATAAAAATTGAGTTTAGGTTTAAACTCTAATAAATTATTTAGGCCCAATTCATATATCCATATTATGAAGAAAAAAAATGCACATATTTTTTCTCAAGATAAAAGGCCAATTTTCAGGAGTCCGCTAAGGGCCTCCAAATCTCAGATCCGGAACTGATATAAAATTCAATATATTTAAAAACGTTGGTTTGGATTTAGCACAAACCAATGCAGCAACGAAAATTCAAATCAAATTTATTGGGCCTGTGAACCATCCAAAATTCGGTTTGGATAAGTTTGGTAAAAAGTATTAGGGGCTTGAGAGGCTTGCTTGGGTGTGGCTCATGCTCATTTTTCATGTTTCTCTCTATAGATTATTCATCTTGATCTATTACTTGTACAAGATCCATGTAATGTCCCTACACATGCATGGTGCTAAAATTTAACAAAGATCGTAAAGATGATGCGGTAAAAATAAAGATTGGAGACTAACCAATCTCAAGGTTACATTCTTCAAAGAGTCGTGGAAACAGATCGAGATATTATCCATAAATTTCAATCGGGTCGGAGGAATAGAGGTGTGCATCTGAAGTTTTATGTGTTCCTTTAAAACTTTAAGAAAATTTTTATAAGATATTCGTGAGATCTGCATTATTTTATGAAACATAATGAAAAATGCTCAATCGGGTGTGTCGGTGGACAAGGAAAGACATAATTAAAAATTAAGAAATTAGAAAAAAAGTTGGTATAATATCGATTGAGGAAAATATGAGAGAAACTCGACTTAGATATTTCGGGGCATATCCATTGTCGATCTTTTAAGTGTTCTAATAAGAAAATGAGAGTAAATAATGTTGACACATGTCAAACGATGTAAGACAAAACCTAAATTGACATGTAAAGAAATCATAAAAAGATATATAAATTTTATGAAATTTGATGAAATAATGATGTCGGATAAAATACGTCAAATACTGACCCCACCTTGTTTGGTTTGGTTATGAAAATTGAAATTTTGAGATACTACAGGCACACTTTTGTGAATTAATGGAGCCAATTTTCTTTAGCATCTCTGCAACTGTTCAAAGTGTATTACAGTTGCTACCTACCAACAATGCCAGCTTCAAAAATGGCCCACAGCCACACCACCAAAATCCAAAATCACCCAAAACTAACACACCCATGTGCTTGTTAGCTGTTAACGACAATACTGCAGCTTTGATGGCAACTTTTAGTAAAACTTGAGGAGAATCCAAAGCTAACATTTCAATCTCAAAAGTGATTAAAGTTTACTAATTACAAAGATGACATAATTAATTTCAATCTCAAACTTATCCCCTCTTTCTGGTGCTGCAGAAATTATTATCTACAACTAAAGCAACATTTTCTGCCCACCAAAGTCTTCCAACATATGTTTTCTTTCAGTGATAATCAAATTTGATGTCCACCCTTTTCACGTATGCTTAAATTATCCAAATCATATCCTACAGAGCCTATTGTTTATTACCTTCAATCAACCTGCTCGCCAATCAAGTCTAGACCAACCAGGAGAAATGATACCCCCTGAAAGAGCAAGAAGTAGAAATGTATCCCTTGAGCAGATAGGAGGCTCCTAGCTGAGGCTGTTAATAGAAGGAAGGCCAGCGTCAATTCCTTCATATATATCCTATTATGCTTCTTTTTCTTGGAAACTATTTTCTCTTGTTTATTTTCCCTCTTCACTTCATTAAGGTTGGGTACAGAGGCCCCCTTGTGATGCTTTCGCTCGTTCTCAACCAATGACACGAGATCCCCCTCAGAGGAGCGGCCAGATTTCTTAGTAACAACCCACTCATATGCACTTCCAAGCTGGAAGAGGCCAGAGATCATGGCATTGAACTTGGTAACTGACATTGTGTTCTCAAAAAGAAGGTAAGGGACAATAAATGGAAAGGATTTCGGAGCAGGGAGAATATTGAGAAATGACATGGTGGCTGGTATGTAACAGACAACCCAAGCCGGGAGCTCAGCCTCTGGGATAAACATTGTCATGGGAAGAATTATGCAAAAGAGGGTAAATGAATAAAAGGGTAGGATCAGTTTTCTCAGCAGAAAGAAAAGAAAGATCAAATTAAATTTCTTCCCAATGCTTATCTGCAAAACCAAATAAAATAACAGATAAGTACCAGTCAGTAATGAGAATCTAGCTTGATGTTGGATGTGAAAATTCTGGCAAAGAACCCTCGTAAACAAAAAGTGTTCAAGAAAATATATACCCTGGATTTTATTATATCAGGCAAGCATAAGCGAAACAATTGCATTGGTCCAGAATGCCATCTATGCTGTTGTTTCCTATAAGCTTCATAAGATTCCGGTAATTCACACTGGCACTGAACACATAGAAACAGACCAAACCAAACCATTAAACATTAATCTCAAAAAAGATTTAAGCAGTGGAGTATTATTCATCAAAATATATTGAGGCAGAAACACACCTCAACGTCATTGAGGAAAATGAATTTCCAGCCTCGAAGATGAGCACGAACAGCAATGTCCATGTCCTCAACAGTAGTCCTCTCCATCCACCCACCAGAATCCTCCAAAGCCTTAATTCTCCACACACCAGCAGTCCCATTGAACCCAAAGAAATTTATAAATACACCATTTACTTGCTGCTCTACTTCAAAATGGAATGACAAATTTATGTTCTGCAGCCTTGTTAACAAATTCTCATCCTTATTCACAAATGACCATCTTGCCTGAACCAACCCCAGCTCCTCATTACCCTGTATTAAATTATCATCTCAAGCATTAAAATTTCCATTCACTAACTGTATTGGGGACAGTTTAACATCAATTAAGTCAATTAGTTTGGTTACCTTAAAATGATGGACAGTTCTTCTGAGAAAATCCGGGTTGGGTTGAAAATCAGCATCGAAAATGGCAACAAATTCATAGTCTTTAACATAGCTACAATTCATAGCAGACTTGAGATTACCAGCCTTGTAACCATCTCTGAGAATGCGATGCCTATACACAATGTTGGCACCTGCTTCCTGCCATTTATGCACCTCCTCTTTAATCAATGTCTGTGCTGTTGGATCATCAGAATCATCAAGCACTTGAATCAAAATCTTTGATTTAGGCCAGTCCAAATTACACACTGCAGCAATAGATTGATGATACACCTACACCAATCACGGGAAGGAAAAAAACAAAGCATTAATTTTTTTATTTTTATTTTTTCAATTCGAAATAAATTAGAATAAAACTCCAAGCCCATTGCTAAAGATTAACGTTACCTCTTTCTCATTACACATAGGGATCTGAACAAGAACCATTGGGAAAAATCCCTTATCACCGGATTCAAGATCTGGGGTGTCATCGTGTTTGGGGACGGGCTTAATTCTCCTGAAGCGGATCCAGAAACAACCCAAACAGAGAATAAGTCTATCGAGGCTCTGAATTAGGAAGAGGACAATGCAAGCATTGGCTAAGAACTGAAGAGGCGGAGCCAAATACCGAACCCGAATCAAAACCCATCTGGAATAAAGCAAATCGAAAGCTCCCTTGATAGCTAAAGGGCTTTTAAAAATGTGTTCAAGTTGCAGATTCGGAGTAGCAAAATGCCAGCCTTTGAAATACGCACAGAGTTCAAAAACGAACAACACAACCGACAGCCAGAGGAAGAGTTTGATGCATGAATAAAAGAACACGGTGTGAAGTTTCTTGTTTTTGTTAGCGTCGGTGGCGGGGCCGTCGGTTCGGCCGGAGGCGACACGGCGTCGTACGAGGGAGCCGAGGGAGAAGAATGCGGATGCAATGGAGGTGAGACAGCCGGCAGCTTTGTGGGCTTTCAACAAAAGTACCCACGTCAGCTGCTTCGCGTTTTTGTTACGAGTCTTGTCGGTGTTATTATTGATTCTGTTTTGGTTTTTAAAAAAATCATCTTCGGTCGGAGCTTGGAGCTCGACCATTGACCAGTTTGGATTCTCCATTTTAACGACGACGGGAGTACCGCCACCTCTGTGAGGGCGACTCTTATTCTTCTTCCACCACCAACCAAACGACGCCGTCGAAGGAGGAGCCATCTGATCAGATTCACCAAGACCGAAGAAAAAAACAAACAAACAAACAAACAAAACAAATGCTAAAAACTCTAAAATAGCTGTCTGTTTGTTGTTATAACTCCGATCTCATTGTAATGAAAGAAGGAGACACGTGGAAGAAAGAGGAGGTGACATGTCACATGAGAATGGAGACTCAGGTCTCTCTGGCTATTTTAGTACAAACAACCAGCGAATGAGAGAAATTATGGGAAAGAATGAAGAAACACGACACAGAAAAAAAAAATTAAATTTTTTTTAAAAAAATATTTATGAAAAAGATGGTAAGAGCTCAACACGTCTTTGATTCTGATTATTTTTCATTTCCTTCTCTCAGGAAAAAAAAAATTATTTTAATAAAAATAAAACAAAAATTCCTAGACACTAGAGCACATTCTATTTTAAGTTTTTAACATGAGATCAACACTAATTATTTAAATTTTATAATTTTTTAAAATTATTATGTAATAAAAAAAAATAAAAAGATATCCAAAAGGACCAAAACCATTTGTTTTACTCCACTTACTATTAATTTTAAATTGAAACGTGAGCAGAAGTGCAAAACTCCGCGAAAGTTCAAACCAGGAAAAAACGAAACGACCGAACTATTTCAAAGTTTCAAGTACAACTCAACTCGTACGGTTGGGCCTGAAAATGAACAAAGCGGTCTTTGTTTTTTATATTAATTTAATAATTTTGTTGGGTTTTTTTTTGGAAAAAAAAATAAAAAGATTGTTTTAAAAATAATTTTATTTGAGGGGGGGTCAAATGAAATAGCATTTGGACGTGTGGAGTGGAGGAGAAGTTGAGACCAAGTCCCTTCTTAGTAATGAGTTAAAAGAGTTGTTCCTATTTATTGAAAGCTCTAAATGTGCCTTTACTTTTTTAAAAAATTGCTTCTTTCAAGCATCTCCAAAGAGCGTGCCCTGTAAATTGTAATTTTACTTTTCTTTTTCTTTTATTATTATTATTATTATTATTATTCGAGACTATGCTATTTTACAAGCACCATTATATTTATGTAGGAAAGTGTATTTTTTTTTTGCAATCCCATCTAAATGATACATTTGTCTGTTTTGAGAGCTCGGGGAAATTTTTACTCCCTTACGAATTCATCCCCTTTGAGTTTAAGACATAACATATGGATTAAGAATCAACATTCAGGTCTATCTTATGTGGATAGGCTCCTTATGGAAATAAATTCACATAATTATATGAGTTCTTACATCATTCTAAAGCAGATAAATGTACATCTTAATGATGGGGTTGTAGAAAAAGATTTTTATAAAAGATCCGGAGAGCGTTCATTCCCTCACAGTTTTGTCCCATTAGAGAGCATACCCACGTGAGATGTGGTTGTGGGCATGGTTTGACCATAGTTGCACTCGAAACCTAGATAGAGACTTAAGTCTTTGTTTCGGTTTCTCAAATAAATATGTAAGTATTCCATGTGAGATATGCTTCTTACATAAACAAATATGTACGAGACCATATGTTATGTCATCATAGTACAAGCTCCCAAAATGGAAAACTATATATGTGGTGGACTGGTGGAGTGTCCAAAGTACCATATTTAATATATATAACTTATTAAATGATCAAATAAATTTGTAAAATTTTGTATCTTAACTTTAGAAAAATGATAAATGAACAAAGATGAAACAAATTGAGGATATATATTTTTTTGGAAAGTGTAAAATCATTAAATTATAATTTTTAAATACACAAAAAGTTATCATCTATTTGTTCACCTATCTATCACTACTTCTTAATTTTATAATCATAATATTTTTAGTAATATTAAATGACTCATATTTTTTTATAGGTCATTTTCACATTTTTTTCAATGATTTTCATTTAGTATTGATTGATTAAGTTAATAATTCGACTTTTTGTTTGCATTTATTGATTAAATAAATTAATATAATAACATTCTTAATAGAATTATGTAGACATCATTAATGAGTTAAATTTCCTTCCTTATATTACTATAAGCAGTCATTTTCTATTGCAAGTACACTCATTTTCTAAAATATGAACGTCTGTTAAAGATAAAAAATTACATAATACAATACATTAAAAGATACAAAAAAAATTTATATTGTTTTCTTATTATTTACGGGAACATATAATACATAGAGATGTCAAATTTATTCGAATCCGTCCGGATCCACATTAATATATATGCGGATTCGGATTTGAATTTTAAGGATCCGTATGAATCTGGATATAAAATTAAAAAAAAAAGATTAAAAGATTAAATATACTTTATGGTTTTAATATAATTTTATACTTAGATTTAGATGATTTTAGATAGATTTTGAATTATAAATGTTGTTTTAGATGTTAAATTTTTATTTTTATTTATGGATGTTATTTTATTTATTTAAAATTAAATAATTTAAAAAATAAAAATAAAAATTCAGATTTTTTTACAGTTCTGGATATTCGAGGATCCGCACAAATAAAATCTGCATCTAGATTTGGATCAATACAACTTAACGCAGATCCAGATTCAGATCTACATGAATCCAAATATGCAATATGCCATCCCTAGGGATGGATGGCAATGGGCCAGTATAATATGAGGATGTCAATATTCATATATGATCCATTCAATTAACGGGTATACAAATTATTCTCTTATCTGACCCTAAGATGTCGAGTCCCCACGGACCCGTGTGGGTCACCGTTCACATGGAAATTTTATATTTATTTGAACGAAAATGTCAATATATGTATTCGACCTGTCCAACAAACATGTATATAAAATCATATTCTTACCCCCGGTTGCCCCAGACTCTTACAAGAAACTATGCCCTTTTGAGGACACAAGCACAATTATAATTATGTAGGAAAGTGCATTTTTTTTTTTTGCGACCTCATCTACATGGCACATTTGTCTATTTTGAGAGTTCTAGAAAGCTTTTATTCCCTTACGAATTTGTCCCCTTTGAGTTCAAGACATAACATATGGATTAAGAATCATTTAAGGTCATCTCATGTGGGTAGGCTCGTTACAGAAATAAAATCACATAACTATATGGGTTCCTACATCATCCTAAAATGGGCAAATGTACCTCTTAATGATGGGGTTGTAGAAAATGACCTTAATAAAAGACTTCATAGAGCGTTTATTCCCTCACAGTTTTGTCCCATTAGGGAGCATACCCACGTAGGATGTGGTTGCGGGCATGGTCTCGCCATAGTTGCACTTGAAATCTAGATAGAGACCCGAGTTTTTGTTTCGATTTCTCAAATAAATATGTAAGTATTTCATGTAGAAAATCCAACATTTTGTATTTTTTTTTTAATATGTAAATGCAAGAATGTACCCTTTCTGCAAGGCTGTGACTATTGGTAGCCTGGCCCCTTTTGGCTCTCATATGAATGTACTCTTCAGGAGCCTCTCCACTATTAGAACCGTCTTTGGCTCTTTTACCACACATATTTGCACCGGTGTTCTGTTCAATTTTTTGTTTCTTCACATCTTGTTCTGTCAAAATGACAGAGCTGTCTCCAGAAGGATCCCTTTGAAGCTCTGCTTCAGCATTCTACATGGTTTACCAAAACAATACAGGTCCTCATAAGATTGTGGAACGTTTGTTGAAGTCCTTTCATAGCATCCCTCCTTATTTG
>SKCR01001542.1:0-36576 GCA_019454045.1 Zanthoxylum bungeanum | reverse complement strand
CCTCTTCTTGGCCGAAACCAACCAACCAACTTGGAGCTTGGAGATTCAAAGCTTTTGTTCATCTTCTTCATCACATAACTTTGTAAGTATGATTCCGCCATGCTTCAAGTCTTTTATATATATTCTTTTTAGTATTTCATATGCTTAATCTTTGTTTGGGACCTATATAATAGAAATCAACAGTAGTGTATTGGGTGTGATGTCAAGATGGAAGTATCACTCCAGTCATAGTGGAGATGATGTCACGTAGGATACGGAACTAGTGCTCTTAAGTACTGCAGTCATCGGGATGATATGACTAGGTCATGTTCATCCGATTATAGAGACTAGTTACCAGACATCCGACATATGCTTCGTACGGGGCAGACACATTCCAGCCCCAAGCCTAGCACGTGACATCCGATACTGGATCGCATTACCTAATACTACGTATACTACGCCTGACATAGATTATATATTCCAGTAAGAATATTTCTGGAGAATTGGGTAGGCACGGTGCTTTGCTAGAAGCCAACCATGTCTTGTAAATCGGTAAGCACGTGGTACGAGGTACGCACGTATTCGGATAACCGATGACCGTATTTACTGCCAACATATCCAGGGATCTCTGGGTCGCTTCCCAAAGATCACCGATGACAGTTGATTTAAATTAGAATTAATCTGGGATTAATTAAGAGAGAGAAATAATCTGGGATTAATTAAGATGGAGAAAATTAAGATGGAGAAAATTAATCTGGGATTAATTGAGGTATTATTTAATCTGGGATTAAATGTGTTCGGAAGAGAGAGAACGCGATTAATTTGGAATTAATCGGTAAAATAAATTTAATAGTTAAATTGATTTTTCTATTTAATTTATTCGTATGGGCTAAAATTAATATATTGGATATATTAATATGAATTGGATTTCGTTACAAAATTAAAGTCCGACTTTAATACGAACGAATGAATTAATTTAGATTAATTCATAAACGACGTTCGTAATATATTTGCGAGGCATCGTCATTTAATTAAATTAGATTTAATTATTTATCGTCGAAAGTTCGTTTAATCAGATTAATCAGAAATGGTGGTTGGAAAGTGGTTGGCATTTATGCCAAAACCACTTACTTTCCAACCACTTGGTTTAGGTGAAACCAAATTCCCCAACTACATGGTTTTGGGTAAAAGGGTAAAACCTTTTAACAAAACAAAGCCTTCTCTCTCTCTTTACACTACACACTTGTAAACATTTTGGAAATGAGAAACCCTAAAATCCTCTCCATGGGCGTGAGCCTCTTTCCTTCATCTCTTTGATTTGGTGCAAAATCAACAAAGCTAGCACTTGGAGAAATCAACTAAGGTGATAGGGAAACTACTTCAAGAGTTGGAATCATCACTTAAAGCTTGGATCTTGAGATCTCTTCTCAAAATTTTAAAGCTCAAATCTGTTATTGTAAGTATAATTCAGCAACTTAGTTTGAATTTATGAACACATTTACATGCTTATTAGATCATTGATGTTCTAGGAACACTAACGCCCGCGCCCTCAGACTGATACTGATATGGCCTCGCCCCAACTGATACTGATATGGGCCTCACCCCAAACTGATACTGGGTGGGCCTCGCCCCCAGACTGATACTGATATGGGCCTCGCCCCCAGACTGATACTGCTGATATGGGCCTCTCGCCTGTGATTCATTCCTGAAGCCGCTGACATTGTTACGTGCTGCTTCTGATTGGCTTGCATTTGACGTCTTCTATTTTCTTCGCTTTGAAACCTGTTATTACAAAACAGAATAAACACAAAAAGGATGCAAATATGTTAAGTGTATGCATGCATGCGTGAATGAGTTTCTCATCCCGTTGGGTTAGGTCTTCTGCTAATTCTCTTGGCGACTGCTCAGTCTTCTTTTCCTTAGGCAAGCTACTGCTTCAATCTTTCTACGTGATCGGCTCGGTGAACTAATTCCCTTCCAAGTCTGATATTTACACTGGCTCTATTTCCCAATTTCTGAATGTCTATCTTATCTTTTCTGCTTGTTTCTTTCGGGAATTCCCCGTGTTCTAAACATCGCTGAGTATCATAGTACAAGGGTTGAATGCTTTTGCCAAATATACTCATGTTATAGGTTGAAAGGAAGAGCCTCAGGCAAGTAAGCGAAATGAACATCTTTATTATCATTAAGAAACGGTTCAAACAAGTAGATAAACTCAATGTCTTTGAAAATGCAAGATCAAATAAACCAGGAGTAATAGCTTTATCATTCACAGCATTGCCTTCTTTCTTGGCCTATGTTCCCCCACTGCTGTCGTTCCCTTCTCCATGTAAGAAGCTTGTGGTTAAGGGTTTGGAGGACAAAAGTTTCGGGCAATCCAGAGTTGATCATGTAGGTGGGTGGGTGGAAAGCAGAGTGTATTGTTGGTTTCTATTATATGTCCCAAGGAAAGATTAAGCATATGAAATACAACAATGAATTATATTAAAAGATGAAGTATGGCGGAATCATACTTACAAAGCTTTTGTGATGAGAAGTGATGAAGAAAATCTTTGAATCTCCAAGCTTCAAGTTTCGGCCAAGGAGGAAGAAGAGTTGAAGCTCCAAGCTTTGTGTATTCCAAGCTCTTTGATGGTTTCCCTATCACCTCCTTTGATCCTTCAATGTGCTAGCAAATGGAGAAAAGAAAATCAAATCTTCTTTGCCCTAATGGAGTCACGGCATTGTGAGAGAGAGAGGAGAGTTGTATTAAACTTTGTTACAAAAATCAATTTATATTTATGCCATAATATTTATTAAATTAATAATAAACTTATGAACAAATCATGCAATGGCTTAGAGTGTCAAACACTCAAACTCCATGCAAAACCATTGAGTGTGTTTGTACACTATCACCATGCAATGTATTAACAATTAAATAATGCATATAATGACATGTGTCATGTGGGCCCCACACGTTTCCAAATGAAAGTGGGCCCACGTGCACTCACGCGTTCGGGTTCGATATTTCCGAAATACCGAACTTACGTCGCGACGTTAATTAAATCGAATTTAAATAAATAATGCGCCTAGCGAAATTATTATTTACGTCGCTAACGAATTAATTCTAAATTAACTCGTTTGCCCGAATTAAAATCTAATTTTAATTTCGCGTCGAAATCGAATTTCGATTATTATATCGAATATAATAATTTTATCGATTAATTCTAAATTAATCGTTCTCTCTCTAAATAAGGCACTTTATCCAAGATAAAGTTTCTCCGCAATTAATCCAAGATTAATTAAGTCCGAATCAAATATCATAGGTGAATCTTCAGGAAGCGACCCAAGAGATCTCCGGATATGTTGGCAGTAAAAACGGTCGTCGGATAATCCGAACACGTACGTACCTCGTACTACGTTCTTACCGATTCACAAGACAAGGTTGGCTTCTAGCAAAGCGCCATGCCTACCCAATTCTCCAGAAATATTCTTACTGGAATATTAGATCTATATCAAGCGTAGTATACCGTAGTATTGCGTACATCGATCCAGTATCGGACGATCACATGTTAGGCCTGGGGCTGGAATGTGTCTGCCCCGTACGAAAATATATCGGACATCAAGCAACTAGTCTCTTTAAATCGGACAATCCTGACCTGGTCATATTGTCCCGACGGTTGCAACCTTTTATAGAGTACTAGTTCTGTGTCCTGCGTGATCATCACCTCCATATGTCTGAAGTGATACTTCCATCTCGACATCACATCCAGTACACTACGATTCTCGATAAACCCAGAAGAGGTGTACACAGAACCGGTTAAGGTCCCCAACCACCAAAACCAAAGTTTACCGATTGTCGCAAGTACTAGCGATGTAAGTCTCAGGTTAAGACCATATACACCTACCCTGATGCGGCCTCCCATAGACACGCAGACATACTACCAATGGGATTCCGCGGGGTCTATCCAGAGCGAAGCTGTTTTTCCGTACCATCGGTAAAACACAACCTCCTATCGCACTTGCATAAGTATCCAATACTTAAATATATGAGAACTATGCCGTTGTGCCCTCACAACGTGCACAAGCGCAATACTAGTCTATTCCGCATTATCGATGTCCGATCTCGATAATACTCCGACTAGGGATATTTAATGATTAAACCTTTATGGATTGATACTGTCTCATATCATCTCAATCCGGTATTAATCATATGGACTTTCGCCATTTATATATCAAAGTAAATAATATTACAAAACGGCAAAAGGCAATTTCATTATCACATAGTTAATTTTGTACAATAATACAATATCATTTACAAACAGTGACGCTATGGGACATAATGTCTAACAATCTCCCACTTGGCCTATAGCCAGTCACTCAAGCATCTAATACCCGAACTATGTATGTGTCGTTCAAAAACTTGCTGAAGAACAGCCTTCGTCAGCGGATCTGCAATGTTGTCATCTGATGTGACCTTCTCGACCTTTACATCGCCACGATGTATAATCTCCCGAATCAGATGGTAACGTCGAAGAACATGCTTGGACCGTTGATGAGACCTTGGTTCCTTAGCCTGTGCTATAGCCCCGTTATTGTCACAATACAATGGAACGGGCTCAGCTGCTAACGGAACTACTCCTAATCCGATTAGGAACTTTCGGATCCAAACTGCCTCCTTTGCTGCTTCAGATGCAGCGATGTACTCCGCTTCTGTTGTTGAATCGGCAACAGTATCTTGCTTGGAAGATTTCCAGCTCACTGCTCCGTTATTCAAACAAAAAATGTACCCGGATTGCGACTTGTAGTCATCCTTGTCGGTTTGGAAACTGCATCGGTATACCCAGATACCGCAAGTTCTCCACCTCCATAAATTAAGAAAGCATCCTTAGTTCGTTTAAGATACTTAAGGATATTCTTAACTGCTATCCAGTGACCTTCACCTGGATCGGCCTGATAGCGACTGCACATGCTCAAAGCATATGAGACATCAGGTCGTGTACATATCATGGCATACATGATCGATCCGACTGCCGAGGCGAACGGTATCCGACTCATGTTGTCTCTCTCTTCCTGAGTCTTAGGACACATGTCCTTAGACAGAGAGGTACCACGTACCATTGGAACCAATCCCCTCTTGGATTGTTCCATGTTGAATCGCTTCAACACTTTATCAATGTATGTACTCTGGGAGAGTCCAAGCAGCTTTCTAGATCTATCCCGGTAGATCTTTATTCCAAGAATAAAGGCTGCTTCTCCCAGATCTTTCATGGAGAATTTTAATGAAAGCCAAGCTTTCACCGACGTTAGCATGGGAATGTCATTGCCTATAAGCAATACGTCGTCGACATAAAGGACAATAAAAGTAAGTGCTCTCCCACTAACCTTCTTGTATACACAAGGGTCATCTGCGTTTTGCACGAAATCATATTCTTTTATGATCTCATCAAAACGCTGATTCCATGACCGTGATGCTTGCTTCAATCCATAAATGGATCGATTTAACTTACAAACCTTGTTTGCAAGTCTAGGTACGATAAAACCGTAGGCTGTTGCATATAAACATCCTCCAAAAGGTTTCCGTTAAGGAAAGCGGTTTTAACGTCCATCTGCCATATCTCGTAATCGAAATATGCAGCTATTGCAAGCATTATCCGAATGGATTTAATCATGGCAACGGGTGAGAAGGTTTCGTCATAATCAATACCATATTGTTGACGATACCCCTTCGCTACAAGCCTAGCTTTGTACGTTTGTACGTTGCCATCCATGTCGGTCTTCTTCTTGAAGATCCATCTGCATCCAATAGGCTTTACGCCTTCTGGTGCATCAACCAGTGTCCAAACTTGGTTGGCGTACATGGAATCCATCTCGGACTTCATGGCTTCTTGCCATAAAGCGGAATCGATATTTTGTATCGCTTCCTCATACGTAGCCGGCTCATTATCCTCAATAAGATTAATATCTACATGAGGTGAGATCAGGAACCCATACCTCTCAGGTACTGTTCTGACTCTCTCCGACCTACGCGGTCCTTGTGTATGTGAAGTTTGTGGTACAGACTCATCCCGGACGGTCTGTTCTTGTTCCGTCGTTGATTCATTGCCAGGAACAGTATCACTACGATCTTCATCGAGTTCTACTTTCCTCCCACTTACCACTGCATTTATAAAATCCTTCTCAAGAAAAAATGCTTGTAGAGCAACAAATACTTTGTTCTCTGTGGGTGATAGAAGTAATATCCTTTGGTTTCCCTAGGATATCCTACGAAAAGGCATTTATCAGATTTGGGTTCAAGTTTGGTACCTTCCAAACGTTTAACATATGCCCAGCATCCCCAAATCTTCAGGAAAGAGAAACCTGGTTTCCTTCCTGTCCATATTCATATGGAGTCTGTTCAACAGACTTCGACGGTACCTTATTCAAAATAAGTATAGCACTGTTTAATGCGTATCCCCCAGAAGGATATTGGTAGCTCAGTGCGACTCATCATTGACCTTACCATGTCTAACAAGGTGCGGTTTCTCCGTTCGGACACACCGTTTAATTGCGGTGTTCCAGGAGGAGTCCACTGTGAAAGAATACCATATTCTTTCAAGTAATCTTGAAACTCATAACTTAAGTATTCGCCCCACGGTCTGACCGTAATGTCTTAATACTCTTCCCTGTTTGTTTTCTCCACTTCGTGTCGAAACTCTTTGAATTTCTCAAAAGTTTCCGACTTGTGTCTCATAAGATACACATAACCGTAACGAGATGCATCATCTGTGAAGGTTACGAAGTAGTGAAATCCACCTCTAGCCTGGCTAGACATGGGCCCGCATACGTCAGTATGAACGAGAGCCAACAGTTCTGTGGCACGTTCACCTTTACCGCTAAAAGGTGATTTAGGCATTTTGCCTAAAAGACAAGATTCGCAGACGTCATATGAATTGGGATCAAATTCGTCCAAGTACCCACTCTTCGAAAGTGTGGATATGCGAGTCTTGTTGATGTGTCCTAGACGACAATGCCACATATAAGCTTCATCTTTTAGATTACTTCTTTTGAGCATTTGTTTGTCATTTTAGGAGATTCATTTATATTCAAAATATAAAGACCGTTATTTGCAACAGCTGTGCAAATTTCTGCATCATTTTTATATAAATAACACCCAGTGTTTCTAAATACAAAAGTGTAACCCTGCTGGGTTAACAAGGATACAGATATAATATTCCTAGTTAAACTAGGTACAAAATAACAGTTCAAAAGTTTAAGTACATGCCCTGAGGGCAGTTCTAAAACAAAAGTCCCTACGGCCAAAACAGCAACAGGTGTTCCGTTTCCGACCCGTAGATCCATCTCCCCTGACGCCAACACCCTGCTATCCTGCAGATCCTGCACATCAGTACAAATATGAGCACCACAACCAGAATCAAAAATCCAATTTTTAAAACTAGAAGTATTCATATTTATCTCAATAACAAACATACCAGAGGCGATAGCCTTGCCAGCCTTGATATCCTCCCTCTGCCCTTTGCCCATTCGGCAGTCACGTTTCCAGTGACCCCTCTTGCCGCAGTTGAGGCAGATGTCGCGAGATTTGTCCTTTGGCTTCCTAGAAGCCACTGTCAACTTGCCTTTGCCCTTGTTCTTGAACTTCTTCTTCCTCGCACCTCCAATTGCCTTGGGCCCAGCCCTTGGCGCATGAGAGGTCGATGCATAATGCGCCTCGCGCTTGCTCCCCTTTAGGAGTTCCTTTTCGGACTCCTTCAGCACGGACAACAACTCTCCAAGAGTGTCGTCAGTGTCCATCAACTTATAGTTGATGATGATTTGTTTCCAAGTATCGGGTAGCAGCGATTGTAATAGCATATCAATCGTCAGCTCTGCCTCCAAGACAATGCCCATCTTGGCTAACTCATCTATGTCAGCGATCATTTGAGTCCCGTGGGCCTCAACTGATGCGCCGTCTGTCATCCGGGAGCGGAAGAGTTTCCTTACTAGCTCGTACCTCTCCATCCGCTTGTTGGTGCGGTGGAGATCACGCAATCTTGCCATCATGTTATAGGGATCCAAGTCCCTGTTCTGGCGTCTGAAATGCTGGGTCATTGCAGCTAGCATAACTGACTGAGCTTGGTCACTATGAGTCTTCCATAACTCTAGCTCCAGTGGCTCAGTGGGTTTAGGCGGGAGAGGTCTCTGAATAGTATACAGTACCCTCTCAGCCCCAAGCACTATCTTAAGGTTCATTTCCCAGTCGGCAAAGTTTGTCCCTTTGAAGACATTATCGCCCATGATTATGTCGCGGACATTACCCTTGCCAGTCATCTTGACAACTATAGTCCAACTATAAAGTCAACGATGTTATGGGTACAGTCAAACTGTTACAAGCAAAATAACAATATATTAGTCCAACTAATTATTAAAATATTGACGAAATAATTTTGAAAGACGCGTAAGGCTAAGTATCTGAACGAAATTGCAAATTCAATAATAGCCTCCCACTATTTTCTTCAAGTCTCTAACCCTCTGTAGAGAACTCGGGAAATCGAATTTCCTAGTGGGCTAGGATCCCGTTAAATAACACACACCTTGACTTTGGCCAATAAAAGCTGTATGCTATTTAACTTAGGTAGATCTCTATGATCAATTGGATCTCATCCAATTCCTAGATCCGGTTAGGTGGACATCCAAGTCCGAAACATATGTATAATGTCAATGTATCCATTACATTTTCCTAACCCTATCCTCCGAATCATCTAGGCCTTGGCTTTGGCCAAAAACAAACCTAATGATTCCAGTTAAGCGGGACCCATTGACGAGGAAAGTTTCGTAATCAATGTCATTGGACAAAAAGTGATCTTGACTTTGGCCAATAAAAATCACGATTTGGACAAGACACCGATATGCAACAAAACTCTCATGATTCAAGTACATCCTTGATTGACAAAGGTCTTGACTTTGGTCAAAAACAAACCAATGCCAACTTCGGATCTTGAACAAGAATCATTCAATGGAAGGATATTTGCTTAATATAAATTGAGGGATTTTTCGCGTAATTGGCAACCAATTTATTTATCTTTGTTAGGTCTCATCATCATACACCCTTAAGCATGCTTCTAAAACATCATAAAGCGCGTAAAGTAAATTAATAGTGATATGCGGATGGATATATAAACAACTTGTTCCTAGAACAAATCACTCCCTTTCCTCTCCCCGCTAGCACTATTCTACTCTTACCCAATTACATAATACAATAAGAGAAACCTCATTTACATTGAGGGAATAGGTGAGTGAGAAAGAATACAAAGAGATAAGAGATAAGGCTGGACACGCAGGTCCAATTTATTAATTCCAAATTTACAATAATTTCTAAAATTACCATTTCCCTTCTAATATCCATCCGATATACACTATTCATTCATCACATACATATATTTTCAAAAAGACATGCTTTTTACAACCAATCTAATCCAATTAATTAGTCTATGTTTAAGTGATCATCCAATGTTCAAACAACGGTTTGATTTTGCGCGAGTCCAACTCGATTGAGAATAAGTACATAAGGTACGAATTCGCGAATTATATCGAACTACTTATTAAATCTAATTTAATTCGTATTCAATACTAATTCAATTATTTAATTCCAAATTAAATGTTTACACTTTTAATGTGCTTTAAAGACTTAGATTCTAAATCTAATCCTATTGGGTCTCAAAGCCCAACTAACATCCAATGTTAATTTAATTCAAGTCAAATGGGCTTTCAATTGATTTATTAAGGCTTGGGCTTTGGTCAATGTGGGTCAAACCCAATTACCAAGCCCAAATAAGGAATCACCCTTAAATGCCATAAAACCAATTTTAAGCCCATAAGGCCCAATTAAATTTTTAAAGCCCATTATATTATATTTGGACTTAATGGAGTGATTTAGGCCCAAATTGGATCCAATCCTTTTGGCCCAAATCTACTTGGTCCACCCAAGCCCATTATGCCCAAATACAATATTAAAAGCCCAATTCACCAATTAAGCCCATTAATTAAATTTTAATATTCCAAACATTAAAGTCCAATTAATTAAAGTGTAAAACCAAGATTAATATATTAAACCAAATATTTCAAAAATACCCATTTAATTTATTAATCATCTATTGTTCAAAACATATGTCCAACATTAATTTGAACAAAAATCAAGTCCATTTTCATGTCCATTATCATTCGGCCAAGTGAGAATTTTTGTGTCGATTTGTTTTTCAATCCGATTGAATTACTAATCTACGTCCCGTATACGTTTTAAGTCATCCAATGATCTTGTACACAAAAAATTCCAATACATCCAATGTTCATACCCATTCGGCCAAGGTTACATTTTTGGGGAAAAATCATCCAATGCATTTTTCTCAAAATTGATTCCATATAACATCATTCTATATACATGTAAGCATACTCATTAATCAAATTTCACAAGAACATGCTTCAATCAATTTTACCCAAATTTTAACCTAAAGTATTTCATGCTTAACCATGGCTCCATGATACCATTGTTGGTTTCTATTATATGTCCCAAGGAAAGATTAAGCATATGAAATACAACAATGAATATATATTAAAAGATGAAGTATGGCGGAATCATACTTACAAAGCTTTTGTGATGAGAAGTGATGAAGAAAATCTTTGAATCTCCAAGCTTCAAGTTTCGGCCAAGGGAGGGAAGAAGAGTTGAAGCTCCCAGCTTGTGTATTCCAAGCTCTTTGATGGTTTCCCTATCACCTCCTTTGATCCTTCAATGTGCTAGCAAATGGAGAAAAGAAAATCAAATCTTCTTTGCCCTAATGGAAGTCACGGCATTGTGAGAGAGAGAGGAGAGTTGTATTAATCTTTGTTACAAAAATCAATTTATATTTATGCCATAATATTTATTAAATTAATAATAAACTTATGACACAAATCATGCAATGGCTTAGAGTGTCAAACACTCAAACTCCATGCAAAACCATTGAGTGTATTGTACACTATCACCATGCAATGTATTAACAATTAAATAATGCATATAATGACATGTGTCATGTGGGCCCCACACGTTTCCAAATGAAAGTGGGCCCACGTGCACTCACGCGTTCGGGTTCGATATTTCCGAAATACCGAACTTACGTCGCGACGTTAATTAAATCGAATTTAAATAAATAATTGCGCCTAGCGAAATTATTATTTACGTCGCTAACGAATTAATTCTAAATTAACTCGTTTGCCCGAATTAAAATCTAATTTTAATTTCGCGTCGAAATCGAATTTCGATTATTATATCGAATATAATAATTTTATCGATTAATTCTAAATTAATCGTTCTCTCTCTAAATAAGGCACTTTATCCAAGATAAAGTTTCTCCGCAATTAATCCAAGATTAATTAAGTCCGAATCAAATATCATAGGTGAATCTTCAGGAAGCGACCCAAGAGATCTCCGGATATGTTGGCAGTAAATACGGTCGTCGGATAATCCGAACACGTACGTACCTCGTACTACGTTCTTACCGATTCACAAGACAAGGTTGGCTTCTAGCAAAGCGCCATGCCTACCCAATTCTCCAGAAATATTCTTACTGGAATATTAGATCTATATCAAGCGTAGTATACCGTAGTATTGCGTACATCGATCCAGTATCGGACGATCACATGTTAGGCCTGGGGCTGGAAATGTGTCTGCCCCGTACGAAACATATATCGGACATCAAGCAACTAGTCTCTTTAAAATCGGACAATCCTGACCTGGTCATATTGTCCCGACGGTTGCAACCTTTTATAGAGTATTAGTTCTGTGTCCTGCGTGATCATCACCTCCATATGTCTGAAGTGATACTTCCATCTCGACATCACATCCAGTACACTACGATTCTCGATAAACCCAGAAGAGGTGTACACAGAACCGGTTAAGGTCCCCAACCACCAAAACCAAAGTTTACCGATTGTCGCAAGTACTAGCGATGTAAGTCTCAGGTTAAGACCATATACACCTACCCTGATGCGGCCTCCCATAGACACGCAGACATACTACCAATGGGATTCCGCGGGGTCTATCCAGAGCGAAGCTGTTTTTCCGTACCATCGGTAAAACACAACCTCCTATCGCACTTGCATAAGTATCCAATACTTAAATATATGAGAACTATGCCGTTGTGGCCTCTCAACGTGCACAAGCGCAATACTAGTCTATTCTGCATTATCGATGTCCGATCTCGATAATACTCCGACTAGGGATTTTTAATGATTAAACCTTTATGGATTGATACTGTCTCATATCATCTCAATCCGGTATTAATCATATGGACTTTCGCCATTTATATATCAAAGTAAATAATATTACAAAACGGCAAAAGGTAATTTCATTATCACATAGTTAATTTTGTACAATAATACAATATCATTTACAAACAGTGACGCTATGGGACATAATGTCTAACAGTAATTGTAGGGTTCCGATATGTGTTGGTTGTTCTTTTCCTCGGTCGGGTATTTTATGGGAATCTATGAGATCTTGAATTTCATGCCTGAGGGGGTGCAGTTGTCGGTGTCATGCCATGTAGCTGGTGGAAGTGCAATAAAGGTTCACATTATGTATGGCGGTGGGGGGTGTGGAAGTGGTTTACCTTCTAAGGGTTCAAGAGTCCTTGTCCCTGCAACTTTTCAAACACCTTCGACAAAGGTCTACCAAGGTTGGAGAATTGCTGTTTGTGATGGCAGCGACTTCAGTAGTGGTGGGCTTGGTTTCGGAAGGCCCCTCAAAAGCTCTCCTATTCTAGCTATAAAACTTTCTGCTCTCAGCCTCTTCCTCCTCAATATCCATAACAGTCTCCCTCAACTGTCGAAAATCTGCAATCATCGAAGTCATTCTCCTCAGCTTACCAAAAATTGAGGGCTTAGTACCCTTGATAATCATCTTGATCTGGTCCTTCTCCAAGGGTCGAGTTTGCATCTTTAACAGTTGACCTCTCCAACGGTCTATATACTCCTTGAAGCTCTCCTCTGGCTTCTGCTTAGTGTTCTCCAAATCTCGGAGTGACAAATCAATCTCCAAGTCCGTAACATAATGTTTTAGAAATGCATCTGCCAATTCTCTCCAATCTTCCCTCACCTTCTTCTCAAGGCTATGATACCAAAACCACAGGTGCCCCCTCGAGTGACATCCCAAACATCTTTTGGACTTGGCGCTGTGATAGGCCCACTGAACTCATGACTGAGACATATTGCTGCAGATGGACTCTCGGGTCTCCATTCCCCATTAAACTTGGCCATGTCGGGCATTTTAAACTGAGCTGGCAGCTGTTCTCCGAAGGTCATTGCCTCATAATCTAACAACTCTTCATGTTTACCCCTCATTTTACGGGTAACTGTTTCAACCTGATCCCGAAGCTTCTGAAATTCTGCATGAGACCCAATCACTCTGCCTGTTGCATACTCTGCAATGTCATCATCAAAAGTGGGGATATCATCCCCCAACCCATTCGAAGGCTCATCGCGCCTTACATTCTCAAAATTTCCCCCAGCACGGGGTACAGCCATATTTGCCATGGCGGTAGTCAAGGCTTGTAACTGTTTGGTAATCTTGGCGAAACCATTTTCCAACTGATCTATCCGGAGGACCTCATTATCGGATGTACTCATATCTGTTACCGGTCTTTTGGTGAGTCTTCCTTCTTCCCTAACCCAACGGGAATCTATAATGGCTTTTAGACACAAGGATTAACATGATGAGTGTATGCATGAAATGAATGAGATGCATGTGATACAAGGAATATATCAACTTATTAAAATTTTCACATAAATCGGCTCATCATCATTTTAGAAGCTTTTGGGCTAACTGTCATAGGAGTGAACTCGTCCCAGTTTAAATGGCCCAACAAGTTCACATCTCATGGCAAGAAGAGTCCAACCGTATCCAAATGATAATGTTCCGAACACAAGCATAAAATTGCCCATCAATATTTAGAAGCCTTTGGCCAATCGTCATAAGATACGTTCTTGTCCAGTTTAAATGGCCCAACAAGCCCACATCCCATGAAAAATGGCCCAAATGGATCCAAACGACGATGTTTCCCAAACACAAGCATAAAAGAAAGGTAATGCAAACATAAAATAATAATTTCTATAGAGTGGTCCATCGACATTTCAGAAGCTTTTGGCCTAATTGTCATAGGATATAGAACTCGTCCTAGTTTTAAATGGCCCAACAAGTTCGCATTTCTGACAAGAAGTCCAACTGCATCCAAATGAGGATGGTCCACAAGCACAAGGAAATAGTTGCTATAGGTCATACAACACCGGTCTACGTGTGGGTTCGCAAGGGTGTAGACAAAGGCTCTCACCGGCGAAGGATGGCCCACAACTAGGTCTCCCCACTCAAGGGTTCGAGCGAGCAAGTGAGCGCACCCTTTTTTATACACTAAGGTACGTGCCAACGAGCTATGGTGTATGACTGACTGTCAAATGGACTTCCCGTTGTAGATTCCCCAGAGGGAGGGTGGAGTGAGGCTCACTTCAATACCCAAGCCTCTTAGGCTCTTATCGCTTGGTGTTAGGAATAAACAACGAGTCCTCCAAATTAGTCCATCACAATAGGCTACGAGTAGATGGCTATTTAGGTGCCTTCACAACTTTTCCTTCTAGAAGGTAGTAGTGAGTGAAGGAAGACACCAAACCATTACCTAGCCTCAAAATGCCTTTGATTAAACCCATTTTAACCCACGGTAGACATGGTCAATTAAAGCACAAATCATAATATTACAAGACATTATTTCGGGGCTGATTCTCTATCCCAGTGGAGTCGCCAGACTGTGGGAACACAAACTGGACGACGCATGCTGTCCCGGGCTCGCGGCCCGGTTGGGAGTACGGAGTAGCCCACGGGGGACTAAACCGGAGAATAATGGAGTCGCCACCCGGTGTGAACCGGGACAAAGATTTAAGGCCGCACTCACCCCTCGCAAGGGAAGACCTCAAACCGTTGGGTTCGGAATGGTCCCTTACTTATGCCACTTGTAATAAAATGATTTGTGCAATAATCTAACCAAGCCTAAGCAACATATTTTTCCAAGTGTACAATAATCCTAAATTCACATACATGAAGATGAAGTTTGCATCTAAATTTGTATAGAACCTATGTCCAAGTTTGCATGCTTTCAAAAATACATCATTATAACAGCAAGCATTCATGAATACATAAATGCAAATAAATCATAGTGATACTAGCATGCGATATCAAAATGACGGTAAATATGTAATTTCACATTGATAGACACAGAAGCGCAAACAAATAACCTTCGGAATTTAAATGACGAATAATAAATAAATCAAAGCAACATAAAACAAAAGAATGTGCCATTTACTCAAGCGGTAGGTGGAGTTGTATCCCGAGTACAGATCAGACTACCGTCCATTCGGAATCGGCTATGAAATTATGTCCGGATTTCCATCCGATATACCGCGAGAGTTGACACATCTTTCATTTTATCCCAAGGCCACAACATACAATATTTCATAATACATGCATATTTATCTACTCAAGAGCCACAACATACAATATTTCGTAATACATGCATATTTATCTACTCAAGGGCCACAACATGCATTTTAACATAATAATCATGCGAACAATACTCAATAAATAATAAAAATAAAACTGAAACGAGTGTGAAAAATACCCTCAGGTCTAACCTTTTTTGTCGACTTTCGGACTTGCGTTTCACGGAGATCAAAAGGGTTAAAGCTCCTCAACTTTTCTGGTTCAATGGTTTGCATTTTACCTCGCTGTTTCGCTGCTCAAGCTATTGTTTGACTCCGTTTTGCTGCTGTTTTGCTTCCGTATTACCGCCGTATTTTTGGTCACTGTCTTAAGGCAAATAAGGGATTGTTTTGTGATGAATGGGGGCTGTTTTGGGTTGCAGTTTTGGGTAGTTTCACGGACTGTTTTAGGCAGTTTCGGGGTGCAGTTTTGGGATGTTTTTGTCTCAGTTTGTTGGCTGATTTAAAGTCAGATTTTGGGATTGTTATCGTGGCCAGTTTGAGGCTGTGTTTTGGTCATGCAGTGGGGCTAGGTTTCAGCGTGCAGTGGGCTTGGTTTTGCGGTACTTCACGGTTTTTTTGTGGCTTATGTGTGAAGGTCAGTGTGCGTCGATATTCTGGGGACAGGCGTGGAGCAGAGAGGTATGTACTACGTGATTAATGGGTGCGTGAACTGGGCTGTTTGCAGGTTTGATGGTTGGCTGGTTTGTTGATGATTTAGCATGAGGCAGAGGTGGTTTATATGCGCAGGTCAGAGGGGAAGTGGAGTGCTGGGCATTAGTCAGATGGGAAGTGGAGTGCTGGGCTTGAGTCAGATTTTTGGTGTGTCGGTGAGGGTTTGTGAGTTGGCTAGTGGCGTTTGTGAGTTGGCAAAGATAAGGGCTTGTGAAGAGAGAGATTTGTGGCTGTAGCATGAGTTGAGTGAAGGTTGTTGTGTGTGTGTTTATTGAGCATGAGTTGCTGTGAGTGCAAGGTCTAGGGTTTAGGCTGAATGAAGGAAAGCTTGTATGAAGGTTGATGGCGGCGTCGAAGGGTGAAGTGCATGCGTGAAGATGAGGCTGTTAACGTGGGTTTGTGGTTTGTTACGTGTTGAGGTTGAAGGCCTGGCAAGATGAAGGCAGGTGAGTTGTACGCTTGTTTTAGGGTTTTTTTATTAATTTTTTGTGTTGTTTTTGCCGTGTAAGAGAGAGGGAGAGCTACGGTGGCTTTGGTTTTGGGTTGTTTATATAGACAAGGGCTAGGGCTTCCCCTTGTCTCACAAGGAATAAATTTTGGCATTAAAGAGAGGATTTGATTTGGTGTTGGATAAGGAAATCAATGGATTGGGGGGGCAAATTTTGGTGAATTAGGAATGTTGAATATTTGATTGGCTTGGTTTAGGAATACAATTTGTTAGATTAGGAAGTCAATATTTTTAAATGGTTATAATTGATTTTAATTATGCATAATATTTCTTTAATTTAGTATATGATATTTTGGATTAGGAAGTTACAATATTTTAATTTGGCATAATTATATTTTATGTTTTATTTAATTTGGTAAATGGTTTAATTATTTTATTTAATTCAATTACATTATTTAATTAATATTTAATTTAATTTGGGTGTATTTTAGGGTGATGGGCGTGTGGGCCTAGGTGGTGGTGGTGTGGGCTTTGTCTTGGTGGGTTAGGTGTTGTGTTGGGTTTGGGCCAATATTAAAAGGTTCTGGGTTTTTTAGGCCAAAGGTGCTTTAAAACGGAGGTCCAACGAGCGAGCTTGACGCTAAACAAGTGAATAAGGATCTAACGAAATACCGATTCCCTTCCGACGACCGTTTCCCGCAATATCCTTAACTAAAAAGGTAGTGCCTCCAACTGAGACTCATCATCGGGTTTCACATGCAAAAATGCAATGCCTACAATGATGAGACCTTAACAAAGATAATAAATTGGTTGCCAATTTGCACGCGAAAGACCCTCAAATAATATTAAGCGTCTTTCCTTCCATTGAGTGATTCTCACTCAAGATCCGAGACGGCATTGGTTTGTTGGCCAAAGTCAAGGCCTTTGTCTGTCGAAGATGTGTTTGAATCACGAAGGCTTTGTACCATATCAGTGTCTTGTCCAAGTTGTGGTTTGTTGGCCAAAGTCAAGACCATTTCTTGTCCATCGACATTGATTACGAAGCTTTCCATGGTCAATGGGTCGCGCTTCACTGGGATCACTAAGTTTGTTGTGCCAAAGCCAAGGCTTAGTTGATTCAGAGGAAAAAGGTTAGGTAATTCATTGGATGTATTGGCATATATAAGATATATGTTTCGGACTTGGACATCCCCCTACCAGATCTACGAATTGGATTGGATCCAATTGATCTTAGAGATCTACCTAGTTAATTATCATACAATTTGTTGGCCAAAGTCAAGATTGTGTGATATTTAACGGGATTCTAGCCCACTAGGAAATACGGTTTCCCGAGTACTCGACAGAGGGTTAGAGGCTCGCCGAAAAATAGTGGGAGGCAAGAATTGAATTTGCAATATTCGTTTAATTACTCGCCATACGCGCTCATTCAAATTATTTCGTCGTTAGATTAAATGTTAGTTGGACTAATATTTAAATTGTTGTTTCAATAAACAGTTGTATTGTATTATAGTTGATTATATAATTGGATTATATTAATCAGTATATTTGAATTAATTAATTTCAATTTACGGTTGATTTTATAATTAGATTATAGTAATCAATGTAATTGAGGTTATTTATTTAAATTATATTTTATTGTATAGTTGGACTATAATAATCAATATAATACATAGTACCACAAATCGTTGATTAAATAGTTGGACTATTAGAATCAAGATAAAATTGAAAGATTAGTGTTTAAAACATAATCTTGGGTGAAAATGTATTTAGACGACTATAATTTTCAAATTGGGAATATAGTTTCAGGATGGTCCTGGAAACTAATAAGTTACTTTATTTGATAAAATAACGTATTAAGCCTAAGCAAGGAGTTAAGCAAATAAGTGGAACATGATATTTGGAATATTCATGTAATGATAACTTTAGTGTTTAATCTATTATACTTGTCAAGTAGACTCCTTAATTTCTAAATCAGAACTAAGGATTAGATCTTTAAAGTATGATAAATGAAATTGAAGGATTTTCATGGATCCATTTTAGATCTTTAAAATACTAAATTGTAATAAATAATTCTTGGAGAATTAATGACTATTCTCAAGGAGACAAAGTCAAAGTTTGCAATTAGGCAAATAGCGCAAGGCGCACCTTACTTCGATATTCTATAAACCCGAGGCTTGGCCAAAGGCTTCTGGAATATGAAAAAAGGGCAAAGGCAAAATCATTATAATCTTCTAGGAAGATAAAATGACATATCCTAAGAAGGAATTGAAGACGAGCAAGACTCTGACTTCAAAAATGATTGTCATAATTATGTTCACAGCTAGTATTAAAATTAGATTTTAAATACTTAGTGTGGTACATAAAATATATGTATTGATGTTCAGAATCTGTTTTGAACAGGATACTGACTTCAATTGAGATTTATTTGCGAATTGAAAACGGGACGAAAGTCGCTGCTTTAACCATAGATACCTGAATTTAGGAACTACCTTCGGGTATGTACCTAAATTAGGAAATTGTTATAATGTAACTAGTTTGACTAGATACATTATCTCTATATCAGTGTTTAACCCGCTGCGGGTGAACCTTTATATTCTAAAACACTAAAGTGTTTTATTATATAAATATGATATTGAGATAAACACATTAGATGTGAATAACAGCATTTATATTTTGAATATAAATATATCTCAAATATATAACATGACAAACAATAGCTCAAATTGATTTGATCAATTAAGAAACTTGGATGTGGCATAGTTGTCAGGGACACTATTAAACAAGAATCGTATATCCACACTTTCAAAGAGTGGGTACTAGGACTAATTTGATTTTATTCAAATAAAGTTTACGAATCTAGTTTATTGGGCAAATTGCCTAAAACACTATTTACTTGGTAAAAGTGTAAATGCCACCGATCTGTTAGCCCTAGTTCATAGTGAAGCAAATGGGCCCATGTCTAGTTAGGCTAGATATGGATATGAATATTTTGTGACCTTTACGGATGTGGCATCGCGTATGGTTATGTGTTTCTTTTAAAACACAAATCGGAAACTTTAACAGTTTCGACACGAAATAGACAAACAGATCGGCTAAAGTATTAAACCATCACGGTAAGACCGTAATGGAAAATACTTAAGCAATAAGTTTCTAATATACTTGAAAGAGTATAGTATTCTTTCAATGAGGACTCCTTCCGGAACACGTCAGTTTGACGGTGTGTCCGAACAGGATTAACCGAATTTTGTTAGACATGATAAGGTTAATCACGAGTCGCTCTGAGCTACCATTTCCTTCAACGGATACGCTAAACAGTGCAAGAACTTATTTTGAATAATGTTCCATAAATATCTGTTTGACAGATATCATATTAGATATGAATAGGAAAGAAACCAGGTTTCACATTCCTGAATAATTTGGGAATGCTTGGCATATGTTTGGTTGATACCAAACTAAAACCCAAATTGGATAAGTGCCAAAGTTGTTGTTATCCTAGGGATACCATAAGTATTGTACTTATACAACTCACGAGAGAACAATTAGATTGTTGCTCACCATGCGGTTTTCCTAAGAGGAATACCTATATGCAGTGGTAAGTGGGAGGATAGTAAAACTCGATGAAAATCGGAGTAATACTATTACAGGCATCGAATCCTTATTGGAACACAAATAGTTCATCAAGGTGAAACTACTCCAATAATCTTCGGATAACCCAGAACCACGTAGGTGGGAGAGAATCAGAAGACAACCTGGGGTTTAGGTTTCTGATCTCACCTCATAAAGATGTCTATCTTATTGAGGAATACCAACTGACTACGTATGTGGAAGTGATACAAGGTATCGACTCCCTATTATGGCAAAGTGCCGTAAAGTCTGATATAGATTCCATATATACCAACTATGTTTATATACTAGTTGATGTACCGCAAGGCATTGTGCCTATTGGTACTATAAGTCTTCAAGGAAGACATACATGGATGGCAACATACCAACGTACTAAGCTAGGCTTGTAGCGAAAAGGTAGAGTTATCAACATTGTGTTGATTACGATGAAAACTTTTACCTGTTGCCATGGCAAATCCATTTGGATAATACTTGCTGATGCTGCATGTTTCATTTATGAAATGTGGCAGCTGAATGCCAAAACCGCTTTCCTTAACGGAAACCTTTCGGAGGATGTTTACAACATCCTGACGGTTTTGTCAAACCATAACAAGCAAACTAGGTTTGCAGGTTATTCGATCCATGTTTGGATTGAAGCAAGCATTAGGTTTTTGGAATTTTCGTTTTGATGTAATCATAATAGTTTATGATTTAATTCAAAACGAAAATAATTCTTGTGTATATAAGGAGGTTAGTGGGAGCGCACTGATAGTGAATGTCCTGAGTAATGAAAATATGTCATTTCTTGGAAATGATATTCCCATAATAAAATCGGTGAAAGCTTGGCTTTCATGATATTGACTATAAGTCGTAACATAGGTACTATACAATAGAATAAAGGAACAGTGAGCTGGAAATCTTCCAAGCAAGATATTGTTACCGAATAAACAACAAATGCGGGTTATTGCTGCAACTGAGGCAGCAATAGAAGCCATTTGGGTCGATAATAAATCTAAATAGATTAGATATAGTTCTGTTAGCAGCTGAGCTAGGCTTCAGCACAAGCTAAAGAATTAATGGTCTCATCGACGATCCAGATACTTACTTTGATAATCATCTGATTCATTCGGATCATACATCGTGGCGATGTGATGATCGAATAAATCGCATCAGACGATAATCATGAAAATCCGCTGACGAAAACATTTCTCAGCAATTTGAGCCAACAGTACATAGTTCGGGTGTCAGAGACTCGAGTGACTGGCTATAGGCTAAGTGGGAGATTGTTGGACAATTATGACCCATAGCGTCACTATTTGTACAGATCATTGTGTTGTTGTACAAATTAACTATGTGACAAAGGAGATTGCACTCTTATCATTTGTGATTAGATCACCTAGATGTATAAATGATGAGAGGTTCCTATGATTTGTTCCTGGACAGAGAATGATAGGAGACAGTATCAGTCCACGAAGGATAAATCATTAAATATCCCTAGTCAGAGTATTATCGAGATTGGACATCGATAAATACGTAAAAGACTAATATTACACTTGTACATGTTGTGAGGGCACAACGGCATAGTTCTCATATATTTGGGTATAGGATACTCATGCAAGTGTAATAGGAGGTTGTGTTTTACAGATGGTACGAGAAACAGCTTCGCTCTGGATAGACCCCTGCGGAATCCCATTGGTAATATGACTATGTGTCTATGGGAGTCTGCAATCAGGGTAGGTGTATTTGGTCTTAACTGAGACTTGCACCGCTAATACTTGCGACAATCAATATACTTTGGTTGAGGTCGTCCAGGGCTTTAACTTATGTCTGTGTACGCCAATTCTGGGTATATTGAGAATCGTAGTGTGTTGGGTGTGATGTTAAGACGGAAGTATCACTCCAGTCATATGGAGATGATGGTCACATAGGATACGGAACTTGTTCTCTTAAATGTTTGAGCTATCGGGATATTATGACTTGGTCATGTATATCCGATTATAGAGACTAGTTACCAGACATCCGATATGTGTTTCGTACGGGTCACACACAATTCCAGCCCCAGGCATAGCACGTGATCATCCGATACTGGATCGACATACACAATACTACGGTATACTACCCTTGATATAGATCTAATATTCCTATAAGGATATTTCTGGAGAATTGGGTAGGCATGGCGCTTTGCTAGAAGCCAACCTTGTCTTGTAAATCGGTACAAACGTAGTACGAGGTACTTACATGTTCGGATAGTCCGACGACCGTATTTACTACCAACATATCTGGGGATCTCATGGGTGCTTCCCGAAGATTCACCGATGATGTATGACTCGCACTTTATTAATCTGGGATTAATTAGAAGAGAGAGAAAATTAATCTGGGATTAATTGCGGAGATATTTTATCTGGGATAAAATATTAATTAAAGAGAGAGAACGATTAATTTGGAATTAATTGATAAAATAATATTTGATATATTATACGAAATTGGATTTCGACGCGGAATTAAAATTAGATTTTAATTCGGGCGAACGAATTAATTAGAATTAATTCGTTAACGACGTGAATAGTGATTTCGCTAGGCGTAATCGTTTAATTGCATCGCGACGAAAATCCGTTAATTGGAATTAGCGAATCCAAGCCCGGGATTATTTGCGAGCGCATTCGCATTTTGAATTCGAGTGCGGCACGCAAGTCAAATCAAGCGTCAAATCGCTAGTCACATCAAGCGTCAAATCAAATGTCACTTTGAGTGATGTGACAAGTTGTCACTTGATTGAGTGATTGATGTAGTAGTTGAAAAGCATTTTTTGCTTTTTGCTTTTCACTTTTGGTTTATGGAAAGTAAAAAGTTTTTGTAAATGGAATGGTATCTATGAGCTTTGATCAAGCATGAAAAAGTTAGGGTTTTGAATTGGGTAAAATCAATTGAAGCATGATTTGGTTGAATTGATTGATTAAGTATGCTTGTATGTTGATGAATTGAAGTTGTGTATGTTCAATTTCATGAAATTGGATTGGATCCATTTTTCCCCAAATTTTTGGACATGGCCGAAAATTTCTAGCCCTAATGTCTTGGTAATTTTGTTTGTTTGATCATTGGATGACTTAAAACAAGTGGGGTAATGTTAATTTGAAGTTCAATTGGATTGAATTTTGATTTGGAACAATTTTCCCTTTTAAAGTAGGCTTGGCCGAATTCTTAATGTTTTTGGAATTCATTGTGTTTTTTATTTGATTCATTGGATGAGTTGAATTGATTTGGGAAATGATGATTGTGGATTCAATTGGGTGGTTAATTTGTATTTACACTTAGGTTAATTAATTATGGAATTTGGAATTTTATAAATTAATTAATTGGGCTTGTTTTTGGAATTTGGGCCTTAAAGGTTGTAATTGGGCTTTTGGGCTTGGTTTTACCAAGTTAGGTTTAGGCCAATTTGGTTGGATCCAATTGGGCCCAAAACCGCATCCAAAAAGTCCAATTATGACTTAATGGACCTTAATTATTTAATTGGGCCTAATGGGCCAAAATTAATTTAAAGGCTTATGGGGTAACTCCCGGATTGGACCTTGGTTATCGGTTTGACCCGAGTTGACCAAAAGTCCACGCCTTAAAGAAATTAATTAAAATCCCATTGGACTTTAATTAAATAAACGTTGGACGTTAATTGGGCTTTGAGACCCGTAACGATTGAATTTGGAATTTAAATCGTAAAGATTCGTTAATAAAAGTGTAATATTTAATTTGGAATTAAATAGTGAATTAGAATTAAATGCGTATTAAATTGGATTTAATTATGAAGTTTAATTTAATTCAAGAATTTGTATTTTGAGTACTTATTCGCAAAATGAGTTTGACTCGAGCAAAAATCAAATCGTTGTTTGAACATTGGATGATCACTAATTATCAGATTAATTAATTGGATTAGATTAATTGATAACATGCTTGTATGAACACATGGTTGCGATGCATGAATAATGTATATCGGATGGATATTAGATGGGTGGGGCAATTTTAGAAATTGTTGTAATAAATTTGATATATTAATTGGACCTGTGTGTCCAGCCTTATCACCTCTATACTCTTTGTATTCTCTTCTCACCTATTCCCCTCAATGTAAATGAGGTTTCTTAGAAGTGTAGTGTAACGGGTAGAAGTAAATACATGTGCTAGCTTTGGAGAGAGAAAATGAGAGATTTGATCTAGGATCAATGTAAAGTATCCATCCGCATATCATTATTATTTTATTCATATGCGCTTTATTATGTGTTTAGAATGCATGTTTAAGGGTGTATGATGATGAGACCTTAACAAAGATAATAAATTGGTTCTCACGGTTTGGAACCGTTTTCTTCCCAATTTTTCTGGTTATTACCGAGTTAAAAGGAGAAGCAAGGAAGAAGAGAAGTGCTAGCACACACTTGGGTCAATACAAAGGTGATAGGGCAGTGTTCTTGTGAGCTTGGAATCTGTTTTGAAGCTTGAAGCTTGGAGCTTCAATAGAGGTCTTCAATGGCCGAATGATGGAGGAGCAAAACCAGTCAAAACCGAGCAGTCCAGCAGTTCAAGGAGGCCACTGCCGAGCTTCAACAAGGAGGAAGAAATGGATTTTGTTCTTCGCATCCAAAACCGTTCAATGTGAGTATGTATTCTGCCTTACTCCTTTGTGTATTCATGCTTTTTTCATGCTTATTTGATTGATCTTGGGACCTAATTAGAAACCAACAACTTTGCCATAATAGGGAGTCGATACCTTGTATCACTTCCTTATATGTAGTCAGTTCGTGTTCCTCAAAATATTGACATCTTTACGAGGTTAGATCAGAAACCCATACCCCAGGTTGTTTTCTGACTCTCATCGACCTACGCGGTTCTTGTGTATTCGAAGATTATTGGTGTTGTTGTAGTTTCATCTTGATGAACTATTTGTGTTCCATTAAGATTCGACGCCTGGAATAGTATTGCTCCGATTTTCATCGAGTTTTACTATCCTCCCACTTACCACTGCATATCGGTATTCCTCTTAGGAAAACCGCATGGCGAGCAACAATTAAATTGTTCTCTAGTGAGTTGTATAAGTACTATACTTTGGTATCCCTAGGATAACCTACAATTGGCACTTATCCAATTTGGGTTATAGTTTGGTATCATCAAACATATGCCTAGCATACCAAATATTCAAGAATGTGAAACCCGGTTTCTTTCCTGTTCATATCTAATATGAAGTCTGTCAAACAGATTTTTATGGAACCTTATTCAAATAAGTCTTGCACTGTTTATGTGTATCCGTTGAAGGAAATGGTAGCTCAGAGCGACTCATGATTAACCTTATCATGTCCAAAAAAATCCGGTCTCTCATTTCGGACACACCGTCAAACTGACGTGTTCCTTGAGGAGTCCTCATTTAAAGAATACTACACTCTTTCAAGTATGCGAGAAACTCATTGCTTAAGTATTTTCCATCACGGTCTTACCGTGACAGTTTAATACTTTAGCCGATCTGTTTGTCTATTTCGTGTCGAAACTGTGAAAGTTTCTGATTTGTGTTTCAAAAGAAACACATAACCATACGCGATGCCACATCCGTAAAGGTCACGAAATATTCATATCCACATCTAGCCTAGCTAGACATGGGCCTACTTGCTTCACTATGAACTAGGGCTAACAGATCAGTGGCACTGGCACTTTTACCAAGTAAATAGTGTTTTAGGCACTTTGCCCAATAAACTAGATTCGTAGACTTTATTTGATTGGAATCAAATCAGTCCTAGTACCCACTCTTCGAAAGTATGGATATACGAGTCTTGTTTAAATTGTGTCCCAGACAACAATGTCACATACAAGTTTCAACCTGATCAAATCAGTTTGAGCTATTTTTTTGTCATGTTATACGTGTGAGATTTATTTATATTCTAAATATAAATTCTGTTGTTCACATCTAATGCGTTTATCTCAATATCATCTTTATATAATAAAACACTTTAGTGTTCTAGAATATAAAGGTATATCCGCAACGGATTATACACTGATATAGAGATAATGTTTCTAGTCAAACTAGTTACATTATAACAGTTTCCTAATTTACGTACATACCCAAAGGGTAGTTCCTAAACTTAGGTATCTACGGTTAAAACAGCGACTTTCGTCCCGTTTTCAATTAGCAGATTAATCTCAATAGAATTCAGTATCCTGCTCATAGCAGATTCTGAACATTAGTACATATTTATGTACCACACTAAGTATCTAAAATCCAATTTTAATACTAGTTGTGAACATATTTATGACAAACATATTTGAAGTCAGAGCCTTTCTCGTCTTCAATTCCTTCTTGGGATATGTCCTTTTATCTTCCCAGAAGAATATAATGATTTTGCCTTTGCCATTTTCACATTCCAGAAGCCTTTGGCCAAGCCTTGGCCTTTTGAATATCAAAGTAAAATGTGCCTTGCGCTACTTGCATTATTGCAATATTTACTTCTAAAATCTAAGTATAGATTATGAAGATCCTTCAATTTCAATATCATACTTTAATAATCTAATCCTTAGTTCTGATAAAGAAATTAAGGAGTCTATATGACAAGTATAATGGATTAAGCACTAAAGTTATCATTACATGAATATTCCAAATATCATGTTCCACTTATTTGCTTAACTCCAGGCTTAGGCCTAATATTTTATTTTATCAAATAAAGTAACTTATTAGTTTCCAGGACCATCCTGAAATTTATTCCCAATTTGAAAATTCAAGTCGTTTAAATACATTTTCACCCAGGATTATGTTTTAAATACTAATCTTTCAATTATATCTTGATTCTAATAGTCCAACTATTTAATCAACGATTTGTGGTACTATATATTATAATGATTATTATAGTCCAACTATACAATCAAATATAATTTAAATCAATTAACCTCAATTATATTGATTACTATAGTCAACTATAAAATCAACTATTAATTGAAATTAATTAATTCAAATATATTGATTACTATAATCCAATTATATAATCAACTATAATACAGTCCAACTGTTTAATAAAACAACGATTAAATATTAGTCCAACTAATAATTAATTATTTGACGAAAAATGAAATGAGCGCGTATTGCATGTAATTAAACGAATATTGCAAATTCAATTCTTGCCTCCCACTATTTTTCGGCGAGCCTCTAACCCTCTGTCGAGTACTCGGGAAACCGTGTTTCCTAGTGGGCTAGGATCCCGTTAAATATCACACAATCTTGACTTTGGCCAACAAATTGTATGATAATTAACTAGGTAGATCTCTAAGATCAATTGGATCCAATCCAATTCCTAGATCCAGTAGAGGGACATCCAAGTCCGAAACATATATCTTATATATGCCAATACATCCAATGTATTACGTAACCTTTTTCCTCTGAATCAACTAAGCCTTGGCTTTGGCACAACAAACTTAGTGATCCCAGTTAAGCGCGACCCATTGACCATGGAAAGCTTCGTAATCAATGTCGATGGACAAGAAGTGGTCTTGACTTTGGCCAACAAACCACAACTTGACAAGACACTGATATGGAACAAAGCCTTTGTGATTCAAACACATCCTCGACAGACAAAGGCCTTGACTTTGGCCAACAAGCCAATGCCAGTCTTGGATCTTGAGTAAGAATCACTCAATGAAAGGAAAAACGCTTAATATTTATCGAGGGTTTTTCGCGTGCAAATTGGAAACCAATTTATTATCTTTGTTAAGGTCTCATCACCATACACCCTTAAACATGCATTCTAAACACATAATAAAGCGCATATGATAAAATAATAATGATATGCGGATGGATACTTTACATTGATCCTAGATCAAATCTCACCATTTCTCTCTCCCGCTAGCACAAGTATCACTTCTACCTGTTACACTACACTTCTAAAGAAACCTCATTTACATTGAGGGGAATAGGTGAGAAGAGAATACAAAGAATAATGAGGTGATAAGGCTGGACATGCAGGTCCAATTAATAAATCAAATTTATTACAACAATTTCTAAAATTGTCCCACCCATCTAATATCCATCTGATATACATTATTCATGCATCGCAACCATGTATTCACACAAACATGTTATCAATCAATCTAATCCAATTAATTAATCTGATAATTAGTGATCATCCAATGTTCAAACAACGATTTGATTTTGCTCGAGTCAAACTCGTTTTGCGAATAAGTACTCAAAGTACGAATTCTTGAATTAAATTAACTACAAAATTAAATCCAATTCAATTTGTATTTAATACTAATTCACTATTTAATTCCAAATTAAATATTACACTTTATTAACGAAAACTTTACGACTTAAATTCCAAATTCAATCGTTACGGGTCTCAAAGCCCGATTAACATCCAATGTTTATTTAATTAAAGTCCAATGGGCTTTTAATTAATTTCTTTAAGGCGTGGACTTTTGGTCAACTCGGGTCAAAACCAATAATCAAAATCCAATCTGGGATTTACCCCATAAGCCCATAAATAAATTTTGGCCCATTAGGCCCAATTAAATAATTAAGGTCCATTAAGTCATAATTGGACTTTATGGATGCGGTTTTGGGCCCAATTGGATCCAACCAAATTGGCCTAAACCTAACTTGGTACAACCAAACCCAAAAGCCCAATTACAACCTTTAAGGCCCAAATCCAATTTAAACCCAATTAATTAACTTATAAAATTCCAAATTCCACAATTAATTAACCTAAGTGTAATACACAATTAATCACCCAATTAACATTTCTAAAACATCAATTAGCCTAATTAATCATGCACTTTAACATTAAATAGTGTCCAACACAATTTAATAAAAATCAAACCCATTTTCATGCTTCAATCCTTCTCGGCAATTAGGGGTTTTTCAATCCGATTCGGTTTCAATCCAATTGAATACATTTTCATCATTTCCCAAATCATTTCAACTCATCCAATGAATCAAAATCAAAAAATCACCATGAATTTTTATATCACTATGAATTCGGCCAAGCCATAATTTGGGGAAAAATTGTTCAATTCAAAATTCAATCCAATTAAACCTCAAATCAACATTACCCAATTGTTTTAAGTCATCCAATGATCAAAAAACAAAAATTACCAAGACAATTAGAGTTTATCCATTTTCGGCCAAGCCAAAGCTTTTGGGGAAAATTGATCCAATCCAATTTTCTTGAAATTGATCATGCACAACTTCAATCAACCTCATTCAAGCATACTTAATCAAACAATTTAACCAAATCATGCTCAAATTGATTTTACCCAATTTTAAACCCTAAAATGTTTCATGCTCAATTTAGGCTCAAGATACCATTGTTGGTTTCTAATTAGGTCCCAAGAAACATCAAACAAGCAATGAAAACAAGTGAATACAACAAATGAGAATAGCGGAAACATACTCACAATGAACGGATCTTGCGACGCGAAAAACACAAGCCTTCAAGCTCCCTCAAAGGTCACGGCAGTAGCTCCCCTTGGCAGTGGACTGCTCGGTTGTGGCTCCTTTAGCTCCTCCAAGATTCGGCCATTGATGACCTCCATTGAAGCTCCAAGCTTCAAGCTTCAAAAACGATTCCATGCTCACGAAAACGCTGCCCTATCACCTTAGGATGACTAAAGTGTGTGCTAGCACTTTGTATTTTGCAATAAAATACTCATCTTCTTCTCACTGCTTCTCGGCAGAAAACCAGAAAAGGAAGAATGAGAGAAAATGGCTCAAAGCCGTGTGAGAGAGAGAGAAGGAAGAGAAGAGGGAAAAAAACGTGTGTGAGAGAGAGAAAGAAAAGAAAAGTGTTTTGTATATATATTTATTTTATTTTCCAAAAAAAAAAAAACAAATACACAAAACCATTTCAAATCTCAAAAAAGTCAAAAGCAAAAATAATAAAAGCTTTTCAACTAACACATCAATCACTCAATAGTCACATCACTCAAAGTGACATGTGATTTGACGCTTGATGTGACTAGCGATTTGACGCTTGATGTGACTTGCGTGCAAACACACTCGGGCTCGGGTTCGCTAATTCCAAATTAACGAATTTTCTGTTGCGACGTAATTAAATGATTATGCCTAGCGAAATCACTATTCACGTCGCTAACGAATTAATTCTAAATTAACTCGTTTGCCCGAATTAAAATCTAATTTCAATTCCGTGTCGAAATCCAATTTCGTATAATATATCGAATATATTATTTTATCGATTAATTCCAAATTAATCGTTCTCTCTCTTTAATTAATATTTTATCCCAGATAAAATATCTCTGTAATTAATCCCAGATTAATTTTCTCTCTCATCAAATTAATCCCAGATTAATTAAAGTGCGAGTGATACATCATCGGTGAATCTTCGGGAAGCGACCCATGAGATCCTCGGATATGTGGCAGTAAATACGGTCGTCGGACTATCCGACAACACGTAAGTACCAAGTACTACGTTTATACCGATTTACAAGACAAGGTTGGCTTCTAGCAAAGCGCCATGCCTACCCAATTCTCCAGAAATATCCTTATAGGAATATGTGATCTATATCAGGCGTAGTATACGTGGTATTGTGTATGTCGATCCAGTATCGGATGACCACGTGCTAGGCCTGGGGCTGGAATTGTGGCTGCCCCGTACGAAGCACATGTCGGATGTCTGGTAACTAGTCTCTATAATCGGATAAACATGACCTAGTCATAATATCCCGATAGCTCGAGCATTTAAGAGAACGAGTTCTGTATCCTATGTGACCATCATCTCCATATGACTGGAGTATACTTCCGTCTTAACATCACACCCAATACACTACGATTCTCAATATACCCAGCATTGGCGTACACAGAACTTGTTAAAGTCCTGGACGATCATAACCAAAGTATACTGATTGTCGTAAGTATTAGCGGTGCAAGTCTCAGGTTAAGACCAAATACACCTACCCTAATTTCGGACTTCCATAGACACATAGTCATACTACCAATGGAATTCCGAGGGGGTCTATCCAGAGCGAAGCTGTTTCCCGTACCATCGGTAAAACACAACCTCCTATTACACTTGCGTGAGTATCCTATACCCAAATATATGAGAACTATGTCGTCGTGCCCTCACAACGTGGACAAGTGTAATACTAGTCTTTTACATATTTATCGATGTCCAATCTCGATAATACTCTGACTATGGATATTTAATGATTTAACCTTCGTGGACTGATACTGTCTCATATCATTCTCAGTCCAGGAACAAATCACAGGAACCTCCTATCATTTATATATCTTGGTGATCTTATCACAAATGATAAGAGTGCAATCTCCTTTGTCACATAGTTAATTTGTACAACAACACCGTGATCTGTACAAATAGTGACGCTATGGGTCATAATTGTCCAACAGACGTCCCCCTACCGGATCTAGGAATTGGATGGATCCAATCGATCTTAGAGATCTACCTAGTTAATTATCATAAAATTTGTTGGCCAAAGTCAAGATTGTGTGATATTCAACGGGATCCTAGCCCACTAGGAAACACGATTTCCCGAGTACTCGACAGAGGGTTAGAGGCTCGCCGAAAAATAGTGGGAGGCAAGAATTGAATTTGCAATACTCGTTAATTACTTGCCATATGCACTCAAAACAAATATCATTCATCAAATAAATTAAATGTTAGTTGGACTAATATTTAAATGTTGTTTTAATAAATAGTTGGACTATATTCAAACTATTCATTTATAGTTGATTTTATAATTGGATTATAGTAATCAATATAATTGATTTTAATCTATTAAATTATAGTTGATTAAATAGTTGGACTATTGTAATCATTACAATAAATAGTACCGAAATCGTTGATTAAATAGTTGGACTATTAAATCAAGATAAAATTGAAAGATTGACGTTTAAAACATGATCCTAGGGAAAGTGTATTTAAATGGTTTAATTTTCAAATTGGGAGTAATTCATGATGGTCCTGGAAAATAATAAGTTACTTTATTTGATAAAATAACATATTATGCCTAAGCCCGGAGTTAAGCAAATAGTCGAGCATAATCTTTGGAAGATTTATGTGATGATAACTTAAGTGCTAATCCATTATACTTACCGCAGTAGACTCCTTAATTTCTGAATCAGAACTAAGGATTAGATCCTTAAAGTATGATAATGAAATTGAAGGATTTACTTAGATTTTAGAAGTACTGAAATTGCAATAATAACTCTTGGAGGGTTAATGACTATTCTCAAGGAGATAAAGTCAAAAGTTGCAATTAGGCAAGTAGCGCAAGGCGCACCTTACTTCGATATTCTAGAAACCCGAGGCTTGGCCAAATGCTTCTGGAAAATGAAAAGGGCAAAGGCAAAATCATTATAATCTTCTAGGAAGATAAAGGACATATCCCAAAATATCTGCCTAAATGTGGCAAACGGGATTGCGGAAGCGTGACTGCCGTTTGGACAAAGCAGACATGAAGGAACTGAAGAACGAGCAAGGCTCTGACTTCAAATATGTTTGTCATATTATGTTCACTACTAGTATTAAAATTGGATTTTAAATACTTAGTGTGATACATAAATATATATTGATGTTCAGAATCTGTTTTGAACAGGATACTGACCTCAATTGAGATTTAATCTGCGAATTGTAAACGGGACGAAAGTCGCTGTTTTAACCGTAGACACATTAGTTTAGGAACTACCTTTAGGTATGTACCTAAATTTGGAAACTGTTATAATGTAACTAGTTTAACTAGATACATTATCTCCATATCAGTGTTTAACCCGCTGCGGGTGAACCTTTATATTCTAGAACACTAAAGTGTTTTATTATATAAAGATGATATTGAGATATACACATTAGATGTGAATAACATAATTTATATTTTGAATATAAATAAATCTCAAATATATAACATGACAAACAAATAGCTCGAACTGATTTGATAGAAGAAACTAATTATGGAATTGTTGTCTGGGACACAATTAAACAAGAATCGTATATCCACACTTTTGGAGAGTGGATACTCGGACAAATTTGATTCAATCAAATAAAGTCTACGAATCTAGTTTATTGGGCAAAGTGTCTAAAACACTATTTACTTGGTAAAAGTGCAAATGCCACCAATCTGTTAGCCCTAGTTCATAGTGAAGAAAGTGGGCCCATGTCTAGCTAGGCTAGAGGTGGATATGAATATTTCGTGACCTTACGGATGTGGCATCGCGTTATGGTTATGTGTTTCTTTTGAAGAACACAAATCGGAGACTTTTACAGTTTCGACACTAAATAGACAAACACACAGGCTAAAGTATTAAACCATCACGGTTAGACCGTAATGGAAAATACTTAAGCAGTAAGTTTCTTATATACTTGAAAGAGTAAAGTATTCTTTCAAATGAGGACTCCTCCCGGAACACGTCAGTTTGACGGTGTGTCCGAACTGAGTAACCGAATTTTGTTGGACAAGATAAGGTTAATCATGAGTCGCTCGGAGTTACCATTTCCTTCAACGGATAAGTATAAACAGTGCAAAACTTATTTAGAATAAGGTTCCATAAAAATCTGTTTGACAGATATCATATTGGATATGAACAGTAAAGAAACTGGGTTTCTCATTCCTGAAAATTTGGGAATGTTGGGCATATGTTTGGATGATACCAAACTAGAACCCAAATTGGATAAGTGCCAATTGTAGGTTATCCTAGGGAAACCATAAGCATAGCGCTTATACATCTCACTAGAGAACAATTTAATTGTTGCTCACCATGCGGTTTTCCTAAGAGGAATACCGATATGCAGTGGTAAGTGGGAGGATAGTAAAACTCGATGAAAATCGGAGTAATACTGTCCAAGGCACTGAATCTTAATGGAACATAAATAGTTCATCAAGGATGAAACTATTCCAATAATCTTCGAATACACAAGAACCGCATATGTCGGAGAGAGTCAGAAAACAACCTGGGGTATGAGTTTCTGATCTCACCTCATAAAAATGTCTATCTTATTGAGGTATACCAACTGACTACGTTTGAGGAAGTGATACAAGATATCGAGTCCATATTATGACAAAGTGCCATAAGAGTCAGAAATGGATTCCATGTATATCAACAAGTTTGGATATTAGTTGATGTACCGCAAGGCATTGTGCCTACTAGTACTTTATAAGTCTTCAATGAAGACATACATGGATGGCAACATACCAACGTGTAAAGCTAGACTTTTAGCGGAAAGGTATCGTTATCAACATTATGTTGATTTCGATTCAACCTTTTACCTGTTGCCACAGTAAATCCATTTGGAGAATGCTTGCTAATGCTGCATGTTTCATAGATGAAATATGACAGCTGAACGGGAAAATCGCTTTCCTGAAAAGGAAACCTTTTGGAGGATGTTCACAACATCCTGATGATTTTGTCGTACATAACTAGCAAACAAGGTTTGCAGGTTATTCGATCCATGTTTAGATTGAAGCAAGCATAGGTTCTTGGAATTATCGTTTTGATGTAATCATAATAGTTTATGATTTAATTCAAAACGAAAAAGATTCTTGTGTATATAAGAAGGTTAGTGGGAGCGCACTGACAGTGGATGTCCTATAAATAATGATGATATGTCATTTCTTGGAAATGATATTCCCAAATAACAATCGGTGAAATCTTGGCTTTCGATAAAACTCTCCAAGAAACCGTACATTGAAAAATGTACACGACCTCGTGTCTCATACGCTTTCAGCATATGGATTCACAAACAGGCCAATCCAAGTGATAGTCACTGGATTGATGTTAAGAACATCCGTTAGTATCTTAGAGAACTAAGGATGCTGTCTTAATCAGTGGAGATTGCACTCTTATCATTTGTGATTAGATCACCTAGATGTATAAATGATGAGAGGTCCTTGTGATTTGTTCCTGGACGGAGAATGATATGAGACAATATCAGTTCACGAAGGATAAATCATTAAATATCCCTAGTCAGAGTATTATCGAGATTGGACATCGATAAATACGTAAAAGACTAGTATTACACTTGTGCGCGTTGTGAGGGCACAACGGCATAGTTCTCATATATTTTGGTATAGGATACTCATGCAAGTGTAATAGGAGGTTGTGTTTTACCGATGGTACGGGAAACAGCTTCGCTCTGGATAGACCCCCTCGGAATTCCATTGGTAGTATGACTATGTGTCTATGGAAGTCCGAAATCAGGGTAGGTGTATTTGGTCTTAACCTGAGACTTGCACCGCTAATACTTGCAACAATCAATATACTTTGGTTGCGGTTGTTCGGGGCTTTAACAGGTTCTGTGTACGCCAATGCGGGGTATATTGAGAATCGTAGTGTGTGGGTGTGATGTCAAGACGGAAGTGTCCACTCCAGTCATATGGAGATGATGGTCACGTAGGATATGGTACTAGTACTCTTAAGTACTGCAGTCATCGGGATAAAATGACAATGTCATGTTTATCCGATTATAGAGACTAGTTACCAGACATCCGACATGTGCTTCGTACGGGGCAGACAGAATTCCAGCCCCAGGCCGAGCACGTGATCATCTGATACTGGACAGAAATACGCAATACTACGTATACTACGCCGGATATAGATCATTTATTCCTGTAAGGATGTTTCCGGATAATTGGGTAGGCATGACGCTTTGCTAGAGGCCAACCTTGTCTTGTAAATCGGTATAAATGTAGTACTTGGTACTTACGTGTTCGGATAGTCCGACGACCGAATTTACTGCCAACATATTTGGGGATCTCATGGGTCGCTTCCCAAAGATTCACTGATGACGTATGACTTACACTTTAATTAATCTGAGATTAATTAGAAGAGAGAGAAAATTAATCTGGGATTAATTGCGGAGATATTTTATCTAGATAAAATATCATTAAAAGAGAGATAACGATTAATTTGGAATTAATCGATTAATTAATATATTCGATATATTAAACGAAATTGGATTTCGAACGCGGAATTAAAATTAGATTTTAATTCGGGCGAACGAATTAATTTAGAATTAATTTGTTAGCGATGTGAATAGTAATTATATGCTTGGCATGATTATTTAATTAAATTAGATTTAATTACAACGCAACGGAAAATTCGTTAATTTGGAATTAGCGAACCCTAGCCCGAGATTGTTTGCGAGCGCATTCGCATTTCGAATTCGAGTGCGGCACACAAGTCAAATCAAGCGTCAAATCATTAGTCACATCAAGCGTCAAATCACTTGTCACTTTGAGTGATGTGACTTGACAACTTGATTGATAGATGTGACTTGATAGAAGTTATTGAAAAGCTTTTTGAAAGCTTGAAAGACATTTATCATTTTAATAATGGTATTTGACTTTTGATTTTGTATTAGATACACAAAAATAAA
>SKCR01001541.1:0-36781 GCA_019454045.1 Zanthoxylum bungeanum | reverse complement strand
AACCCAACGGTTTGAGGTCTTCCCTTGCGAGGGGTGAGTGAGTGCGGCCTAAATCATTTCCGGTTCACACCGGGTGGAGACTCCATTTTATTTCTCCGGTTTAGTCCCTCGCGGGCTAACGTACTCCCTTCCGGCCGCCGGGCCCGGACTGCGTCGTTCCAGTTTCTGTTGTCTACAGTCTGGCGATTACACTGGGGAGAGAATCGGCCCCGAAATAATGTCTTGTATTGTTTGTGATTTGTGCTTTAAATTAACCATGTCTACTGTGGGTTTAGGGAGTTTAATCAAAGGTATTAAGGCTAGGTGATGATTTGTTGTCTTCCTTCACTCACTACCTTTCTATAAGGAAAAGCTGTGAAGGCACCTAGATAATCATTCACCTGTAGCTCATTGTGATAGACTAATTTGGAGGACTCGTTGTTTATTCCTGACACCAAGCGATAAGAGCCTAAGAGGCTAGGGTATTTAAGAGAGCCTCGCTCCACCCTCCCTCTAGGGAATCTACAACGGGAAATCCATTTGACAGTCAGTCACACACCATAACTCGTTGGCACGTACGTAAGGTATAAAAAAGGTGCGCTCACTTGGTCGCTCGAACCCTTGAGTGGGGAGTCCTAGTTGTGGGCAATCCTTCGTCAGCGAGAGCCTTTGTTTACATTCGTTTAAACCTGCATGTGAACCCTAGTTGTATGACCATAGAAATCATTTCTTTTCTGCTTGTGTTTGGGACTATCATTATTTGGATTCAATTGGACTTTTTGTCAAGAGATATGAACTGGTTGGGCCATTTAAACTGGAACGAGTTTGTGTCCTTTGACAATTGGGTCAAAAGTTTCTAAAATGCCGATGGGCCATTTTGTATTGGGGCTTCTTATCATTTGAAGTTGTTTATCCATGTATCGCAAAACTATAAACTTGTTGGCCTTTTCAACTGGGACAAGTTTGCACCCAGTATATATGATTAAATGCTTTAAAATGATAATGGACCAACTTGTATAAACATCTTGATAGACTTGTGTATTTCATGCATTACATGCATACATGCTAACATGCAGTTTTAAAAGACATCATAAATGCCCGTTGGGTTAGGAAAAAGAGAAGATTGAGCAGTCACCAAGAGAATCTGCGGAAGACCTAACCCGACGGGATAAGAAACACATGCATGCATGCATACACGTAACCCATTTTGCATTCCTTTTGTGTTGTTTTGTTTTATGTTCACAGGTTTTGAAGAAGAAAATAGAAAGCGGCAAGACAAGCCATTCAGAAACAGTGAAAGCACAGTATCGGATTCGGGTAATAATCCTAGGGCTGAGGCCCATATTGGTGTTAGATTCGGGTAGTAATTTGAGGGTTGAGGCCCCATTGGTGTTAGATTCAGGTATTAATTTGAGGGTTGAGGCCCACATTGATGTTGGTATTGAGGAGGAATCCCAGGGTTGAGGCCCACATGAGTTTGAGTTTCGGGAATGGATCCGAAGGGGCGAAGCCCACATTATCAGAAGATTACGGAAGAATTCTGTGGAATGAGTGCAAAAAAAAAAAAAGAAAAAAAAAAAGAGGGGAGAGAGAAAAAAAGAGAGAGAGAAATCTTTGATAGTTAGACATATGTCCGGTGATGACATTGTTTGCTGTAGGGAGAAACCCTAGAAACGATAAGTGCAAGACACGCTCTCTTCCGGTATTCTGAATGGATTGATCTCAGTTAGACTCACGAGCACTTGATTACGGGATCCTAGCAGTAGAAACCTGAGTAGTTATCGAGGTGACTAGTTGAAGAGATGATGTATTAGTGAATGACCGTTTGCCTGGGTATCCACACTTGTTTACTGATGCTATGATATATGATATGGTTGGGAATAAAGAAAAAGTCTCTGAAATAAAAATGAAAAGAAGAAAAAATAGACCAACTATAACCGATAAGCGTGAAGCTACCCATGAGCGAGTATTAGGACCACCATGAGGAGAAATGCTACCTTAAAGGGTAGGTGTGTCAGAAAAGAAAAGAGAAAAGAAAAAAGAAAAAAAATGAAAATGAAAAGAAATAGACAAAAAAAAAAAAGACGAAGACCATATCATATTGAGTATGCTGAAGTAATCACAGAACGTCATTAAGACATCCAGGTTGGTTAGACCCACTAGTTCGATTCTCCAAAGCAAAATCATCGAGTTGGCTTACTAAAGGACTAAGCTGCGAAAGAGCCTTAGCACACACGCACTAAGAGTCTAGTTCAGATCACCCATTCAGACAATCGAAATTGAGTGTATCAAGTACTTTGAAGGTTCTTTGGTTTCGACACGAAGCATTCGTTGATGACAAAAATATGTTTAGCTATCAGGATTGTCTCGAGGAGAGCAGTATAGTTTGAAATAAATCATTCACATCAGTATCAGTCTTTGTTGAGTATGACAATCTGGGGGTGAGGCCCACATCCGCTTCAACATCAGTTTTCAGAGATGAGTCACAGGGTCGAGGCCCACATCAGCTTCAGTATCAGTTTTCGGGGATGAGTCCCAGGGTCGAGGCCCACATCAGCTCAGTTCAGGAATAAAGCTCACATTCAGTACAGTTCAGGAATAAAGCCTACATTCAGCTCAGTTCAGAAACAGAGCCTACATCCAGCTTAGTTCGGGAATAGAGCCCACAATCAGTACAATTCAGGAATAAAGCCCACATTCAGTACAGTTCAGGAACAAAGCCTACAGTCAGTATAGTTCAGGAAAAGCCTACAGTCAGTACAATTCGGGAACAAAGCTCGAGGAGGAATAAAGCCTCATATCAACAGTTCGGGAACAAAGCTCGGGGGAATAAAGCCTCATATCAACAGTTCGGGAACAAAGCCCACAGTCAATACAGATTCGGGAACAAGGCCCACAATCAACATAATCAGGGAATAAAGCTCTATCTTAACACAGTCCGGGAATAAGGCCAGGGGAATAAAGCCCACCTTCAAAACAGTTTGAAAATAAAGCTCAGGGGAATAAAACCCCATCTTAGCACAGTTCAGAAACAATGCCCATATCAATTTTGGGGCGAGGCCCATATCAGTATCAGTTGGGGCGAGGCCCATATCAGTATCAGTCGGGGGCGATGCCCACATTAGTATCAGTTTTGGGCGAGCCCACATCAGTATTAGTCTGGGGGCGAGGCCCATATCAGTATCAGTTTGGGCGAGGCCCATATCAGTATCAGTTTGGGCGAGGCCCATATCAGTATCAATCGGGGGCGATGCCCACATTAATATCAGTTTGGGGCGAGGCCCATATCAGTATTAGTCTGGGGGCGAGGCCCATATCAGTATCAATTTGGGGCGAGGCCCATATCAGTATCAATCGGGGGCGATGCCCACATTAATATCAGTTTGGGGCGAGGCCCACATCAGTATTAGTCTGGGGGCGAGGCCCATATCAGTATCAGTTTTGGGGCGAGGCCCATATCAGTATCAGTTTGGGGCGATGCCCATATCAGTATCAGTTTGGGGCGAGGCCCATATCAGTATCAGTTGGGGCGAGGCCCATATCAGTATCAGTTGGGGCGAGGCCCACATCAGTATCAGTTTGGGGCGAGGCCCACATCAGTATCAGTCTGGGGGCGAGGCCCATATCAGTATCAGTTTGGGGCGAGGCCCATATCAGTATCAGTTGGGGCGAGGCCCATATCAGTATCAGTTTGGGGCGAGGCCCATATCAGTTTGGGGGGAGGCCCACATCAGTGTCAGTCTGGGAACAAGACCCACAACTCAGTTCAGGGAACAAGACCCACGGGAACAAGACCCACAATTCAGATCGGGAACAAGACCCACAACTCAGTTCAGGGAACAAGACCCTCAACACAATTCAGATCGGGAACAATACCCACAACTCAGTTCAGGGAACAAGACCCTCAACAAAATTCAGATCGGGAACAAGACCCACAATTCAGGGAACAAGACCCTCAGCTCAAAATGGGAACAAGACCCACGGGAAAAAGACCCACAACACAACTCAACACAATTTAGGGAACAAGACCCTCAGCTCAAAATGGAAACAAGACCAATGGGAACAAGACCCACAATTCAGCACGGGAACAAGACCCACAACTCAATTCAGGGAACAAGACCCTCGGCTCAAAATGGGAACAAGACCCACGGGAACAAGACCCACAACACAACTCAACTCAATTCAGGGAACAATACCCTCGGCTCAAAATGGGAACAAGACCCATAACACAACTCAACACAGTTCAGGGAACAAGACCCTCAACACAATTCAGATCGGGAACAAGACCCACAACTCAGTTCAGGGAACAAGACCCTCAACACAATTCAGATCGGGAACAAGACCCACAACTCAATTCAAGGAACAAGACCCTCAGCTCAAATCGGGAACAAGACCCACAATAAAGATCGGGAACATGACCCACAACTCAGTTCAGGGAACAAGACCCTCAACACAATTCAGATCGGGAACAAGACTCACAACTCAGTTAAGGGAACAGGACCCTCAACATAATTCAGATCAGGAAGAAGACCCATAACTCAATTCAGGGAACAAGACCCTCAGCTCACTTCGGGAACAAGACCCAGGGGTCACAGTACCTCACCACCAAATCAATTCAGTTCGAAGCAACAGGTAAGTCAGGTGGCAGCTGGCGAGCCAGGTAAGTAAAAATGCATTGCACGAACTTTAATAAGACTGTCATTGTCACACACTGCACAGATCCCATCAAAGTGTGGGCGACTGTAGGCATTGCATTTTTGCATATCAGCCCAATGATGAGCCTCGAATGGAGGCATTACTTTTTAGTTGCGGAAGTTGCGGGAAGCGGTCGTCGGAAGGGAAGGGTCAAGAATTGACACTTTTATTGGATTTGGTTCTCTTGTTCAAGCTTCGGGTTCGCTCGTTCGGTCTCAATTTAAAATTATCCTCGGCCCGGTTCACAAAATACCCACACCTCACGCCCATTCCGTGCAATAAACAAACCAAAGCCCCATGCTTCACGCCCCCTCCCCCACTTTCAATAATGATTCCACAAAAACCAAGCCTCCCACGTGAACCATTTTCTCTCTTCAGCCCCACATGCCACCTTTCATCATCCAAAATCAAACAACCAAACAAATACTACACATACATTATCCCATGCATCCTCCATGCGTCACTACCCAAACAATAATAAACAAACAACAAGCACAAAGTAACAAAACCCATACAACCACCCTTCACTCACCAACTTGCACTAACCCTTATTCCCCTGCACCCTCCATACAAGAACCCATGCAACTACCCATACCATAAGCCATCAGCCAACTCACGTTAACTCCACTAAACTCCCCATCATGCTCTCGGCAGCAGCCCTGACATGGAGATCACACACTCTCATTTTCAGGCCAACAACAAAAGATAATAATCCCAAAACTCATAAAACAAACTCGGTAGAACCCTAGACCTCACTCAACCCTCATCACCCTCACGCCTTTAAGCTCACCATGCAGCCTCATAGCCCTACACACAGCCACGTATGAATGGCACTGAGGCCCTCTCTCTTCTGCCTTCACGCTCAACAGACCTAAAAACCTCAGAAGCAGCCCTCCATCACACCAAACGCCCACTGACCTAGCTCTCCCCTCACACATGCCATGAACAAACAGATTTCTCAAAAATGAAAAACAAACACAACTACCCTTAATCCTCAGCCGAGCCCTCAAGAACACCTTCATCATGCCATAACCTCTCACGTTCACTGCCCTGACCGAGAACAACAAGCAAGAAACACAGTCCACGTAAAACCTCTCATCGCAGCCCTCACACAGCCATTTCACTGACCCAAATTGATCAAAACAAGCCACTGTAAAGTCCTCAAATTCACGGATCAACAGCCCCACACGCTCTCAAAAATAGCCTACAGCTCACGTCCATAACCTCACACATTCAACACACTTCAAACGCAACCCTGGACGTGAACTGAGCCACCAAACCAGCCCATTACCGTGAAAATAAACCACCCTCATCAACCAGCCAAGCAACGTAAACCAACAAAAGAATAGACAAGCCAAAAACACTCACAGGCCACGTGAAGAAGTACCCAGACCGTGAACAAGCCAGAAATAAAACACAAACAGTGGCCAAAACCAAACAACAAACTGCCCCATAACCGATCCCAAAACCAGCAGCAAAATAACCCCAAAAGCCAACCTTAAAACAGTCCCCTGAAGCACCAAAAAACAACCCCGGGTGATAACTTGAAAACTGTAGTAAAAATAGAGAAAATGGAGAAAACAGCGAAAAGAGTGAACCAGTGAAAACAGCGAAAAGAGTGAACCAGTGAAAACAGCGAAAAGAGTGAACCAGTGAAAACAGTGGAAACAGCGGACCAGTAAAAATAGTGGAAATGATAACCCTTCCGGCACCGTGGAACACACTCCCGGAAAGCGACTTAAAAGGTAAGACCTGAGGGCACCCTTTTATTTATTATCCTTTATTTTAGTTATTTTATTTCGCATGAGTATTATGAATTGGTGCATGATGTGATTTTCGGGTGAACGGAACATGTGTTCTCTCTTGTGGTATATCGGATGGAAACCCGGACGTAAATTTGTAGCCGAATCCGAATGGACGGTATTGCGGTTTGCACTCGGGATACAATGCCACGTATCGCTTGAGAGACACACGTATTTCGTTTCATCCAAACCTTGTATTTGAGCATGATTAGGTTGCTAGTATGTTATTTATTTCTTAAGCATGATTAGGTCATTAGTATGTTATTTCCCTATGTATGTTATAGTTATTTCCTTCATAATATGAGTTTTATCTATGTTTGCTTAGGTTGTTATCTAGCTTTCATGTTTGATAATTTAACATGTTCGTTGTGTGATATTGTATGTTTGCCTTTATGAACGGGAACTAGATCTAGGTTAATTTCAGACATGTATATTGTGTAGACTTGGTTAAATTATTGCACGAATCTGTTCATTACAAGTGGCATAAGTAAGGGACCATTCCGAACCCAACGGTTTGAGGTCTTCCCTTGCGAGGGGTGTGAGTGCGGCCTTAAATCATTTTTCCGGTTCACACCGGGTGGCGACTCCATTTTATTCTCCGGTTTAGTCCCCCGCGGGCTATTCCGTACTCCCTCCGAGCCGCGGGCCCGGAACTGCGTCGTCTAGTTTCTGTTGTCTACACACGACATGTATATTCTTATCATGGAAGGAAATATCTAAGTTGAATGTGAGATCGTGACCTATTGGGTCTACGGCTAAATCTAAAATCCATTTTCCAAGTTCATTTTAAGTTTACCTAATCAATCTTATTAGTGGCCACTTAATAAGAAGTATTAAACCACACTCAATAAATAAACATATACATCACACAAGACATAAGAAAAGTCAACTTATTAAATCATTGATATTGATTTTCATCACAACCCTAGACAATGTATTTAGTTACGACACATATCTTGAACTATTAAAGACATAAATAAATAAAACATTATAAATTAAATTTGAAAACTAAAAAGGTAAAAATTACAATAATGAAAAAAATGCTGGGGTTTGGGGATTCACTTTTATCATTTCAAAACTATAAATCTCTATTATTATAATATATAGATTTGCATTATATTACCAACCGACCATAAAGGCGGTGGTATCCTGATTAAGTCAGATTTTAATTAATTCAACCGATCACAAATGCGATATCCAATTAAGTCATGTTAAAATTAATTTAATTAATTCCAACCGACCATAAAGGCGGTATCCAATTAAGTCAAGTTTTAAGATAATTATATATTATAAAATAAGGGAGATTAATTTAAATTATAATAATAAAAGTTTCACATTTACCCCAGAGGAAAGAAGTTACATACTCATTCTTTAAGTAAAACAAAGAAAGATTTATTACTTAATATAAAAATTAAATATAAGAAAACTGAAAGTAAACAAACAAGATACTATCTTCTTAGTATTCTAAGGAAATTCCCCAGAAGAAAGTATGAAGAATTCAAATGAAATCAGCCTCTATTTATAGGCTCCAAAATCAGGCCGTGTCGCGAAGCAAAGAGCTTGCGAGTCACGACGCGCGCTACAGGATTAGGCGGTTGTCGGCAGATCAATAACTATGCTGACATCATGATGACACGGTTATGACGCAAATGATGACGCGGTGGGGTGATGATGCTGTTGGGTTTTTCTAGGTTAACCAAGATCTATTAAGCGATGAAAAGTGCGAATACATCAAAGTAAAGTTCGGAAATACTCATTTGATCGGCTTTTGGATGCGATGAACACAATAATTTTTTCTTCATGATTTTCGGCCAAGCTCCTCCATGGATGATCTTCAAGCTCCAAGCTTTGTGAATGGATTCCATGCTCATGAATGGGTTTCCCTATCACCTTTGTAGGACTCCTTTAGTGTGCTAGCACCTTGGAAATTTTGCCATAAAATTTCCATTTGGTTTCTTCTTGTTCTCGGCCAAGCCAAGATTTTAGAGAGAAAATGGCAAGAATGTCGTGAGAGAGAGAGGGAGAAGAGAAAATGATGTTGTGTATTGGATTTCAAAAATCTAATACCAAATTACCAAATTCAAAAAAAAATACAAGGCATTTAAAGCCTTTCATCTACTCACATCACTCAAAATGACATCCATCATATCACTCAAAGTTGATGTGACTTACATCACAAGAATGACTAATGATGTGACGCGTGATGTGACTTGTGGGCCCCACTTGATTCGAAATACGAGTGGGCTCGCAAACACTTTCCGGGCTCGGGTTCACTAATTCTGAATTAACGAATTTTCCGTTGCGACGTAATTAAATCAAATTTAATTAAATAATTATGCCTAGCAAATTACTATTCACGTCGCTAGCAATTAATTCTAAATTAATTCGTTTTCCTGAATTAAAATCAAATTTTAATTCCGCGTCGAAATCTAATTTCGTATAATATATCGAATATATTATTTTATCGATTAATTCCAAATTAATCGTTCTCTCTCTTAGTATGAATTTTATCCCAGATAAAATTCTCCGTAATTAATCCTAGATTAATTTCTCTCTCTACTTATTAATCCCAGATTAATAATGTGCAAGTCATACGTCATCGGTGAATCTTCGAGAAGCGACCCATGAGATCCCCAGATATGTTGGCAGTAAATTCGGTCGTCGAGACTATCCGAACACGTACGTACCTATACTACGTTTTACCGATTTACAAGACATGGTTGGCTTCTAGCAAAGCACCATGCCTACCCAATTCTCCAGAAATATTCTTAAAGGAATATGTAATCTATATCAATCAGACTAGTATACGTAGTATTGCGTATTGCAATCCAATATCGGATGTCACATGCTAGGCCTGGGGCTGGAATTGTGTCTGCCCCGTACAAGCATATATCGGATCTCTGGTAACTAGTCTATATAATCGGATAACTATGACCTAGTCATATTATCCCGATACTGCAGCATACAAGAGCACCAGTTCCTTATCCTACGTGACCATCATCTCCATATGACTGAAGTGATACTTCCATCTTGACATCACACCCAATACATTACGATTCTCAATATACCCAGAAGAGGCATACACAGAACTTGTTAAAGCCCTGGACGACCAACCAAAGTATATTGATTTGTCGCAAGTATTAGCGATGCAAGTCTCAGGTTTAGACCAAATACACCTACCCTGATTCGGACATCCATAAACATATAGTCATACTACCAATGGAATTTCGAGGGTCTATCCAGAGCGAAGCTGTTTCCGTACCATCGGTAAACACAACCTCCTATTACACTTGCATAAGTATCAAATACTTAAATATATGAGAAACTATGTTGTTATGCTCCCCCAAAAACAAGCCACAACGCACAAGTGCAATACTTTCTATTCCACATTATCGGTGTCCAATCTCGATAATACTACGACTATGGATGTTTTAATGATTAAACCTTAGTGGATTACTACTGTCTCATATCTTATTAATCCGGAACTAATCATGTGGACTTTTATCATTTATTATCCCGTAATCCAATTACAAATGATAAAAGAGCAATTTCTTTTGTCACATAGTTAATTTGTACAAAAAAAACACAATGTTTTGTACAAATAGTGATGCTATGGGTCATAATTGTCCAACAATACCCCACTTGGCCTATAGCCAATCACTCAAGTGTCCTACACTTGAACTATGTACGGGTCGCTCAAATTTCTGCTGAGAAACTGCTTTCGTCAGCGGATTTGCAAATTTATCATTTGATGTGATTTATTCGATCATCACATCACCACAATGTATGATCCGAACTAATCAGATGAACAGTTGAAGTATATATTTGGATCGATGATGAGACCATTAATTCTTTAGCCTGTGATGTAGCCTAGCTCAGCTGCTAACAGAACTACTCCTAATCCAATTAGGATTATTTAGATCCAAAGTGCTTCTATTACTGCCTCAGCTGCATCAATATTCCGCTTTTGTTGTTTATTCGGCAACAGTATCTTGCTTGGAAGATTTCCAGCTCACTATTCCGTTATTCAAACTACATAGTACCTTTATTACGACTTATAGTCGTTTTTGTCAGTTTGGAAACTTGCAGCAGTGAACCTAGTCACTTCAAGTTCTCATTCTCCATATATAAGAAAGCATCATTAGTTCATCTAAGATACTTAAGGATGTTCTTAACATCAATCCAGTGACCATCACATGGATTGGCCTGATTGTGACTCCATATGCTCAAAACATATGAGACACCAGGTCACATACATATTTTTCAATGTACGAGTTCTCGGAGAGTCCCAACAACTTATAGATCTATCCCAGTAGATCATTATTCCTAGAATAAAGGTTGTTTCTCCCAAGTAGTCTATGGAGAATTTTAATGAAAGCCAAGCTTTCACCGATTGTATTATGGGAATATCATTTCCAAGAAATGATATATCATATCATTATTTAGGATAATCATGTTAGTGCACTCCCACTAACCTCCTTATATACACAAGAATCATTTTTCGTTTTTGAATTAAATCATATACCATTATGATTACATCAAAACGCTGGTTCCAAGAACGTAATGCTTGCTTCAATCCATAAACGGATCGAATAACTTGCAAACCTTGTTTGCCTATTTTGGTACGACAAAACCGTCAGGATGTTGTAAACTTCCTCCAAAAGGTTTCCGTTTAAGGAAAGCGATTTTGACGTTCAGCTGCCATATTTCATAAATGAAACATGCAGCATTAGCAAACATGATTTAACCATGGAAACGGATAAAAGGTTTTGTCGTAATCGACACAATGTTGATAACGATATATTTTCGCTACAAGCCTAGCTTAGTACGTTGGTATGTTGCCATCCATGTATGTCTTTCTTGAAGACTCATATAGTACCAATAGTCACAATGCCTTCGGTACAACAACTAGTGTGTCCAAACTTGGTTGGTATACATGGAATCCATTTCGGACATCATGGCACTTTGCCATAATAGGGAGTCGATACCTTGTATCACTTCCTCATACGTAGTCGGTTTGTCTTCCTCAATAAGATTGACATCTTTACGAGGTGAGATCAGAAATCCATACCTCCCAGGTTGTTTTCTGACTCTCTCCAACTTGCGCGGTTCTTGTGTATTTGAAGATTGTGGTACAGTTTCATCCTTGATGAACTGTTTGTGTTCCATTAAGGAATCGGTGCCTGGAACAGTATTGCCCCAATTTTCATCGAGTTTTACTTTCCTCCCACTTACCACTGCATATTGGTATTCCTCTCAGGAAAACCGCATAGCGAACAACAATTAAATTATTCTCTTGTGAGTTGTATAAGTACTATACTTTGGTTTCCCTAGGATAACCTACAAATTAAGGCACTTATCTGATTTGGGTTTTAGTTTGGTATCATCCAAACATATGCCCAGCATTCCCAAATCTCCAAGAATGAGAAAACCCGGGTTCTTTCCTGTTAATATCTAATATGAAATCTGTCTAACAGAATTTCATGGAACCTCATTCAAAATAAGTTTTTGCACTGATTAATGCATATCCCTTGAAGGAAAATGGTAGCTCAGAGTGACTCATGATTAACCTTACCATGTCCAACAAAATTTGGTTTCTCTGTTCGAACAACTGCTCAAATGAGGTGTTTCGAGAGGAGTCCATATTGAAAGAATACTATACTCTTTTAAGTAGTCGAGAAATTTATTGCTTAAGTATTTTCCATCACGATCTAACTGTGACGGTTTAATACTTTAGTCGATCTGTCTGTCTACTTCGTGTCGAAACTCTTTGAATTTATCAAAATTTTTCGGTTCGTGTTTCAAAAGAAACAGATAACCATAACGCGATGCCACATCCGTAAAGGTTACGAAGTATTCAAATCCACCTCTAGCCTAGCTAGACATGGGCCCACTAACGTCACTATGAACGAGGGCTAACAGATCGGTGGCACTTGTACTTTTACCAAGTAAAAGGTGTTTTAGGCACTTTGCCTAATAAACTAGATTCGTAGACATCATTTGAATAGAATCAAATTCGTCCTAGTATCCATTCTTCGAAAGTGTGGATTTACGAGTCTTGTTTAATGTGTCCCAGACAACAATGCCACAAATAAGTCTCATATGATTTATTCAGTTTGAGCTATTGTTTGTCATGTCATACGTTTGAGATTCATTTATATTCAAAATATAAATACTGTTATTCACATCTAATGTGTTTATCTCAATATCATCTTTATAAAATGAAACACTTTAGTGTTCTAGAATATAAAGGTATATCCGCAACAGATTATACTCCGATATAGAGATAATGTTTCTAGTCAAACTAGTACATTATAACAGTTTCCTAATTTAAGTACACACCCAAATGGTAGTTCCTACACTTAGGTTTCTACAGTTAAAACAGTGACTCTCGTCCCATTTCTGATTCGTAGATCAATCTCTTCTGAAGCCAGTATCCTACTCATCAGCAGATTCTGCACATCAGTACATATTTATGTACAATACTTAGTATCAAAAAATCCAATTTTGAAACCAGTAGCGAACATGTTTATGATAAATATACTTGAAGTCGGAGCCTTGCCCCGCTTTCACTTCCTTCATGTCTACCTTGTCCATATGGCAGTCACGCTTTAGTGACCCTGTTTGCCACAGTTTAGGCAGACATCTTGGGATATGTCATTTATCTTCCCGGAAGACTGTGATTATTTTGCCTTTCCCCCTTTAGAAGCTCTAGCTCTGCCTCCTAGAGCATAGCCATCAACTCTCCAAGAGTTTACTCTTGATTCACAATAAACCTGCCCCAGCTTTGGGTAGAGACTATAAGATCAAATCTTTGGCAGTCTCAGCCACGTAGGTAATGCCCAACTAACCTAGCTGATCGATGTCAGCAATCATCTGCGACACCTAGTGCTCGATAGATGTACCATCTGACATACACGAGCGAAAGAGCTTCTTTTGCAATGTGTACTTCTAAGATTTAAGAATAAATCTATGAAGATCTTTAATTTCATCATCATGGTACAATGATCTAATCCTTAATTTGACGACGGGATTAAAGTGTCATTGCATTAAGCATAATGGATTGAGCACTAAAGTTATCATCACATAAATATTCCAAATATCATGTTCTACTATTTGCTCAACTCCGGGCTTAGGCTCGAGATGTTACTTTATCAAATAGAATAACTTCTCAGTTCCCAGGACTATCCTGAGATCTTATTCCCAATTTGAAAATTAAAGCCGTTTAAGACATTTTTACCTAGTATTATGTTTTAAACGCTAATCTTCAGTTATTTCTCTTGATTGCTATCGTCAACTATCCAATCAACGATTTCAGGTACTATTGATTATAATGATTACTATAGTTTAACTATATAATCAACTATAATTTGTTTAGTTAAATTCAAATATATTGATTACTATAATCCAATTATATAATCAACTATAAATTGAAGTAGTTTGAATACAGTCCAACTGTTTAATTAAAACAACGATTAAATATTAGTCCAACTAATAATATTTATTAATTAATGACGAAAAATTAAATGAGCGCGTATTGGCAAGTATCTAGACGAAATTACAAATTGAATACTTGCCTCCCACTATTTTTTCGGCGAGCCTCTAACCCTCTGTTGAGTACTCGGGAAACCTAGTTTCCTAGTGGGCTAGGATCCCGTTAAATAACACACAACCTTGACTTTGGCCAACAAATTGTATGATATTTAACTAGGTAGATCTCTAAGATCAATTGGATCTCATCCAATTCCTAGATCCAGTAGGTGGACATCCAAGTCCGAAACATATATCTAATATATGCCAATATATCCAATATATTCCCTAACCTTTTTCCTCTGAATCAATTAAGCCTTGGCTTTGGCACAACAAACTTAATGATTCCAGTTAAGCGGGACCCATTGACCTTGGAAAGCTTCGTAATCGATGTCGATGGACAAGAAGTGATGTTGACTTTGGCCAACAAATCACAACTTGGACAAGACATGCGATATGGAACAAAGCCTTCATGATTCAAACACATCCGCGATGGACAAAGGTCTTGACTTTGGCCAACAAACCAGTGCCAAACTTGGATCTTGAGAATGAATCATTCAATGGAAGGAAAAACGCTTAATATTTGTTGAGGGTTTTTCGCGTAAGTATTGGCAACCAATTAATTATCTTTGATTAGGTCTCATCATACACCCTTAAACATGCATTCTAAAAGCATAATAAGGCGCAATAATAAATTAATAATGATATGCGGATGGATATTTAAAACAACTTGTTCCTAGAACAAATCTCTCCCTTTCTTCTCTCCCGCTAGCACAAATCTTACTTCTACCCAATTACATAACACTTCTAAGAAACCTCATTTACATTGAGGGGAATAGGTGAGAAGAGAAATACAAAGAATCAATAGGTAATAGGCTGGACACGCAGGTCCAATTTAATAAATTCTAAATTTATTACAATAATTTCCAAAATTGCCCTCACCCATCTAATATCCATCCGATATATATTATCCATACATCACATCCATGTATTCACACAAAGCATGTTATCAATCAATCTAATCCAATTAATTAATCTGAAATTAATGATCATCCAATGTTCAAACAACGATTTGATTTGCGCGAGTCAAACTCGTTTAAGAATAAGTACTCAAAGTACGAATTCTTGAATTATATCAAACTACAATATTAAATCCAATTTAATTTGTATTTAATACTAATTCTTTATTTAATTCCAAATTAAATAATTACACTTTATTAATGAGCCTTTGCGACTTAGATTCTAAATCTAATCCTTATGGGTCTCAAAGCCCAATTAACATCCAATGTCAATTTAATTAAAGTCCAATGGGCTTTCAATTAATTTATAAGGCATGGACTTTGGCAACCAAAGCCCAATAAGGAATCACCCTTTTGCCAAAAATCAATTTAGGCCCATTAGGCCCAATTAAAATTTTAAAGGCCCATTTTATTATATTTGGACTTTATGGATATGGTTTTGGGCCCAATTGGATCCAACCAATTAACCTAAACCAAACTTGGCCCAACCAAGTCCATTAAGCCCAATTACAACATTATAAGCCCAATTCCAAATTTAGCCCAACTAATTAAATTACAAAATTCCAAATTCACAATTCAATTAACTAAAGTGTATAAGCCATAATTAATTACTTAAATCAACATTTCCAAAATACCAATTTACATAATTAATCATGCTTTCTAATTATCAATTCATGTCCAACACAATTGAAGCAAAATCAATCCCAATTCATGCTTTGAAGCTCACGGCAATTTAGGGATTTTAAATCCGATTTCGATTTTAATCCAATTAAATCATAAATCAATTTATCCCAAGTCTTTCAACTCATCCAATGATCAAAAAACAAAATCACCATGACTTTAGGGCATCTAGTCACATTCGGCCAAGCCAAAATTTTGGGGAAAAATCAATCCAATTCAATTTTCATCTAATTGATCACATATAACTCCAACTTATCATCATTCAAGCATACTCAATCAATCAATTTTATCAAATCATGCTCAAATCAATTTTACCCAAATTTTACCCTAAACCAATTTCATGCTTAATAATGGCTCTGATATCATTGTTGGGTTTTCTAGGTATAACAAGATCATATTAAGCGATGAAAAGTGCGAATACATCAAAGTAAAGTTACGGAAATACTCACTTTGATCGGCTTTTGGATGCGACGAACACAATAATTTTTTCTTCATGATTTTCGGCCAAGCTCCTCCATGGATGATCTTCAAGCTCCAAGCTTTGTGAATGGATTACATGCTCATGAATGAGTTTCCCTATCACCTTTGTAGGACTCCTTTAGTGTGCTAGCACCTTGGAAATTTTGCCACAAAATTTCCCTTTGGTTTCTTCTTGTTCTCGGCCAAGCCAAGATTTTAGAGAGAAAATGGAAAGAATGCCATGCGAGAGAGAGGGAGAAGAGAAAATGATGTTGTGTATTTGGATTTCAAAAATCTAATACCAAAGTACCAAATTCAAAAAAAAAAGGTACAAGGCATTTAAAGCCTTTCATCTACTCACATCACTCAAAAGTGACATCCATCATATCACTCAAAGTTGATGTGACTTACATCACAAGAATGACTAATGATGTGACGCGTGATGTGACTTGTGGGTCCCACTTGATTCGAAATGCGAGTGGGCCCGCAAACACTCCCAGGCTCAGGTTCGCTAATTCCGAATTAACGAATTTTCCGTTGCGACGTAATTAAATCAAATTTAATTAAATAATTATGCCTAGCAAAATTACTATTCACGTCGCTAGTAAATTAATTCTAAATTAATTCGTTTGCCCGAATTAAAATCTAATTTTAATTCCGCGTCGAAATCTAATTTCGTATAATATATCGAATATATTATTTTATCGATTAATTCCAAATTAATCGTTCTCTCTCTTAGTATGAATTTTATCCCAGATAAAATTCTCCGTAATTAATCCTAGATTAATTTTCTCTCTCTACTTATTAATCCCAGATTAATAATGTGCGAGTCATACGTCATCAGTGAATCTTCGGGAAGCAACCCATGAGATCCCCGGATATGTTGGCAGTAAATCTGGTCGTCGGACTATCCAAACACGTACGTACCTAGTACTACATTTTTACCGATTTACATGACATGGTTGGCTTCTAGCAAAGCACCGTGCCTACCCAATTCTCCAGAAATATTCTTAAGGGAATATGTAATCTATATCAGAAGTAGTATACGTAGTATTGCGTATTGCGATCCAGTATCGGATGTCACATGCTAGGCCTGAGGCTGGAATTGTGTCTGCCCCGTACGAAGCATATATCGGATCTCTGGTAACTAGTCTCTTTAATCGGATAACTATGACCTAGTCATATTATCCCGATAGCTGCAGCATACAAGAGCACCAATTCCTTATCCTACGTGACCATCATCTCCATATGACTGAAGTGATACTTCCATCTTGACATCACACCCAATACACTACGATTCTCAATATACCCAGAAGAGGCGTACATAGAACCTGTTAAAGCCCTGGACGAACAAAACCAAAGTATATTGATTGTCGTAAGTATTAGCGATGCAAGTCTCAAGTTAAGACCAAATACACCTATCTTGATTCGGACTTCCATAGACACATAGTCATACTACCAATGGAATTTCGAGGGGTCTATCCAGAGCGAAGCTTGTTTCCGTACCATCGGTAAACACAACCTCCTATTACACTTGCATAAGTATCAAATACTTAAATATATGAGAACTATGTCGTTATGCTCCCATAACGCGCACTAGTGCAATACTAGTCTATTCCGCATTATCGATGTCCAATCTCGATAATACTACGACTAGGGATGTTTTAATGATTAAACCTTAGTGGATTAATATTGTCTCATATCTTATTAATCCGGAACTAATCATGTGGACTTTTATCATTTATATATCCCGGTAATCCAATTACAAATGATAAAAGAGCAATTTCCTTTGTCACATAGTTAATTTGTACAACAACATAATGTTCTGTACAAATAGTGATGCTATGGGTCATAATTGTCCAACAGATGCATGTGATGACATTTCGGCGTCGCGACGCGTTGAGCTTGAGCATCACGACGCCTGAATTTCCCATTTTGCTATTTTTCATATGTTTTTCATTGTTTTAGCCCCGATTTGATTCCAGTGAGTCATGATATTTTATTTATCTACAAAGTAACACAAAACATATCAAAATATTAAGTAAAAGAGGCGGTAAATATTGATATATTTTCCGCTTATCAACATGTAGTGTGCGTCATCGGGATAAGTTTGTTATTGATTAATGTATACGATTTAGCGGTATAGAGGTTGAGTTAGTATAGGCTAAGTCTTTTTCGAGTGATGGAAGTTCGTGATTGATTGGATACGTATATGAATGGTGAATGTTGATTGATAAGTAAAGGATGTGAGGATTGTAAAGGTCATGGTATCAGAATTCGAAGTAATAAGTATATTCAAATGTTTGATATATATAATATATATATATATATATATATATATAATATATAATATATATATATATATATATAAACGTATGTGTATGACGATTCTGAATGATTAAGCAATGTTTGTCATGTATATGCTTGTGTATAAGAAATCGTGTAATTAGTTTGTGACACGTGACACATGATATGTATGCATGTGTGTATGTTTAGTTGGTTAATGATTTCGTGATGTAGTAGCCGAGCTAGTTAGGAAATTCATTCGGACGGCATTCATCTCATACCTATTCTAAAATATGTAATGCGTCTCGTACGAGCATTGTATGTGTGAGCCATCTCATATGTATGTGCTGTCTTGATTGTGTGTTCCCGAATGCCTGGATGTGTTCATGGATGCTTGGATTGTTGTGTATGCTTGAATATATGTGTATGTGTGATAGATCATGTGATATGTATGGATGGTGTATGTGTGCATGGAATGAAAGAATGACATGTAAACCAGTGTGACCATAAAATGTTATAAAATGTATGTACTAAGTATATATTGTATATACGAATATTGTGAAAGAGATACGAATGTTAAGTTATCATAAGATTTTTTGTATTGAAGAAAGTTTGTCAAGAGTTAAAGTAAGTTTGTATTGGTATTGAAGATAGTTGTATCCAAATAGAGGACAATTTATTTGAGTTGCCGATTTGATGATATTTCAAAGATGGATAATTGTGATAAAAGTATATATGTATGACTTCATGTTTCATGTGGTTGAAGTGTATTTGATATTAAACAATGTACTCGATGGTATTCATGCTTTGCTTTGTATGCTTTGGATGTTAGTTATTAGATTAGCGCATATCTAGATATGCAAATATGAATGTTTGACATGTGTTAAGTATAAAAGATAATAACAAGTTAATAAAATATGAACTTGTAATAATTTAGTAATTCTGATAAACTGCTGATATGTTTGATTGTTTGTTTGAAGTTTATATTTAACTTGTTTGTCATAATACTAGCATGATTACTTACTGAGTTTTAAAACTCACACCAAACCAGTTTGCTAGTTTTGCAGGTTGTCTATCAGATGGGTCAACTATTTCAACTTTGAAGTCATGTTCGAGACGTGGATCACCCAAGTGGCAGTCACCCTCGCAAGTGTCCTGGGAGAAGTTTTAGAAATTTAATTGATTTATTGTTTTGTTTGTCGTGCTGAGCACGCCGTTTATATTAAGTAAATGATTTGATTGCTTATGATATTGTTGGCACATAGCCCTTGAGTGTTGATAGATGATATGGGCATTGAGTCCTTAGGTGATGATTTTGATGTGTTGGTATGGATCTGAGGAACATCATAATATATGATGTTTATTTCAAGTTCGTTTGATGTTGGACTGAGATCCAGGTTGTCCAATTTTATGATATACCATGCCGAATTTTTTGTAAATTTAGAGGCTTATGGAGATGAGTCAATCTTGTCTCATGCCAGTAGCATCTTGCCTTTGACAAGATGTTACAGGTTTATAGCAATTTTAATCAATAAATCGATTAAGTTAACGGTGCACCATGTACTCTCCGACTCTATTTAAGATTTGTGGTCAAAAATCAGCTCGTTGTTTTTGGAGAAAACGGCAAGTCACTTTTGCCTTAAACTGGTTTGACCAATAGGCAAAAGAGATTTGACTAAAGGACAATAAACCAGCTCGGTGTTTTAAGGAAACAGTAAGCTATTTGTCACAAAGAAGGTTTGACTGTACAGTAAACTGGTGTGATCAAAACTTTAAAATAGTTACATTTAGGTCCAATAATTATAAACTTTCAAAATCTTACAATTTAGTCCATAATAGGGCAACCCGTTTTAGAAAAGAGGGCAAGCCGTTTTGTCTCAAAACTGGTTTGATCAAATAGTAAACCGGACTAACCAAAGGTTACAAAAATTATATTTTAACTCAAATTTCAAAACTTTCCAAAATAGATAATTTGACCATAAGTTTTGAAATATTACAAATTGGTCCAGGAACCATAAAATATTATAATTAAGACTGATGTTTCAAAACTTTATAGAAATTACATTTTAATCCATAAATTTTGAAAACTGTCAAGATGGTTCGAATAACGTAAGGTTTTACTGATGTATTTTAATTCGGATTTTCAAAGCTTAAAGAAATTACAGTTTTGCTCAACAAGTTTTTGAAAACTATCAACCATTTTTCATCAAAGATGTAAAATAACATAATTATCGTAAACGTTTTAAAATTGATCAAATATGTCTATTTCACTTAAATTTCTAAATAAAAGATTTGATGCATTTATTGTAAATGATTTTCAATGAATAATCTAAATAACAAGATTACAAGACTCAAAATATATATCATCTATGCTAATCTTTACGGAATCTTAAATATTTGACTTATTTATGCACGTTCCCTTGAATATTTACATTGTCTTTGCTCGAGAAAACGATCAACGGCTTATAAAATAAATAAATAAATCGTTAATACCAAAAATATCTTTTTATATGTATATTTTATATCATCAAAATAAATATGAATTTGACCTTTAGGTCAATAAAAACATTATATGGAGTATATAAAACGTCATTATTTGTCGAAAAGCAAATAACTACATGTATAAAATACTTTTTCTGCTCCATACTTGAATATTTGTTTATTGGAACATCTGACTTGAGATTATAGTTTTTTTTTTTAATTACAATACAAGTTTACAGATATATAATCTGAAATCTACTGGAATATTGAATACAAATATTGAAGTGCATCCATAATTCTACGTCTACTAGAGACGAAACATCAACTCTCACTCAAATATGAGGAGAATTCTAATCCAACGTCCACCACTGGGCTTGAGATTATAGTTGGACTTAAATATTTTTTTTTTTTTTAGATTAGAGTTGGACTTTAAAAAATATAATTTGAAGTTTTTTTTTTATCAATTTAGATTCAATCTGATAAAATACTATAAAAATATTATTTATTTGTTTCTAACAAAATTCACACACATATATATATATGGAAAAAGGAAATAGCATGGATTGAATATTTTTAAAAATTAATCAAAAGAGTAGAAAACGAAATATAAAGGATTAAACAGTTTTATCTAACATAAATTTGTATGCTTTTAGGTCAAAAACGTCAAAATATGTAAATTATAAAGATTAGGTGCTATATGCCGTGCTTATAAAATAACAATATTTTAAATTTAAGTCGATAATGTACATAAGTCAAAATGATGATTATACCACATGTTGACGGCGGATTTTGGTCTCAGGGTAATATGGGAATATCACCTCCGAGGTAATCCTCCTTCAATAGTGAATTTGTTTGGTTATGGGGGACCAAAAACAAATTTAGCGAGAGACAGATAAACACACCAATCGACAAAGAGATTTAACGTGGTTCGGTGGATTTGGATCCGACCTACGTCCACGGACAAAAACAGGATGGTGCTCTTTATTACTCCAACACGCTTCTCGGGTCTCTTCTTTGTTTTTACAAATCAGAGCTTGATGATTCTGATCACTAATTTTTTTGATGCCCTTTACACATACTGCCCTCCTATTTATAATAGTAAAGAAATCAGACTCCTATTTGCATAAGAAATCCTAGTTGAACTCAGACTTCTCTTCTTGCAAGGATTCCTAGTCTGATATTGTCTTCTCTTTTCTTATTCCTTTTCGGATTCTGACTTCATTTCCTTGTGAGAGTAGGATGATTCGTTTTATCTTATCCGCAAGAATAGGGTGTCGTCATCTTGAGCCTGTCTCGCCATCCGGTCGGTTTTCATGAGGTCGGTCATGGCAATCTTTTATGCCGAGAATGATTATGTCGACCTGATAGTGCCCGGTTATCCGATCTCAAGTGGTCGGTCACCTATCATCAAGTGTTCGGTCTCTTACTGTATAGTGGCCGGGTCGGCTTTGATGATCTCAACCAGTCAGGGAATTACCCTTTTATCCTCGTCGTGCTGCCTTAAATATCATAATGCCTGAAAACACCATCAACATCTGTCCCCTAGTTCTCGGTTCCAACAAGTGTGCAAGTTGGTGCCGGGAACTATATAAAGATGGTGTGCTGATTTGCTCTGTTGGAGGTCGGTCCAGTGTTGAGAAATGTTTTGTCGCCTCTTTTCAAGCGCTTTGTCTTGAGACACGCAACAGTCACGTCCGTTTAATGCCTATCAAATCATCTTTAGGGTTTCTTCTAATTTCGACACTTGTCGAACATCCGCCGGGTTCCCGCCAAAAAGGGAATGAATCGACCGTGTAGAGGCGTCTTCACAGTGGGCTGATCTCAGCCGTCTGTTTAAACTTGGGAGACCTCTTTTGCAGTCGACACCTGGCGTTCATCCGGGTTCCTCCCTTAGATCCAACGGTCACGAGCGTCCTGGTTATGACTATAAGAAGGCGAGGCTTTCACTGTTCCATCTTTTTTGGCAATTTCTCCTTGCTTTCCTGAAAACGTCTCCTGTTAATCGCTCAATTCAGTGTTCTCGGAGTTCAACCACGGGCTTTTTTTCTCTGCTGCGAACATAAGGAACGGGCAAACCGTACTGCATAACCTCCAGATTTTCTGAGAAAAAACAAGTAAGTCTTCTGAACGACCTCAACCTATGCTTTACCCTCATATTTATAATAGTGAAGAAATCATATTCCTATTTGTACAAGAATTTCCTAGTTGAAACAATTTCCCTTTCCCATAAGGATTCATAGTCAAAACTATTCTCTTTTTCCATAAGGATTCCTAATCAAAACTACCCTTACTTTCTTTATCCTACTAAGACTCTGACTCACCAGTTTTCCCCATGAAAATAGGATAACTTGTCATCTTATCCGCAAGAATAGGGTGTCATCTTCTAGAGCATATCTCGCTATCTGGTCGGTCTTCATGAGGTCGGTCATAATAGTCCTTTGAACTGAGAATGCTGTTGTCGATCTGATAATGGCCGGTCATCCAATCTTAAGTGGTCGGGTTACCGATCATAAGCGCTCGACCCCTAACTCATGTGGTCGGGTCGGTACTAATGATCTCGATCAACAAAGGAATTTACCCTTTTTCCCATCCCGTGCTGCTTAAATATCATAGTGCTTAAAAACACCATCAACATCTATCCCCTAGTTCTCGATAACAACGAGTTTGCGAGTTGATGTCGGGAACTATAAAAAAAGATGGTGTGCCGATGAATCCGTCAGTGGTCACTCCAGGAACCGCAGAGAAAAATGCATTGGCTGTAAATCTGGTCCTTCCTGCTACCTTCATGTGCTCAGTCAACGAAGATCCCGATATCTACCCGTGGAGCAAATGCTTTGCCCTTATGCTGATGACGATCGACTCGGTGGGACGTAACCCGACCCCGAGCTGAGAAGAACATTTAGTTCTGGGGGAATGTCACATCCCCAGACTAATAGAGGACGGCTCGGTGGGACGTAACCTGACCCCGAGCTAAAAGAAAGACTTGGCTCGGGGGAATGTTACATCCCCAGTCCAAAGAAGCCGACTCGGTGGGACGTAGCCCGACCCCGAGCTAAAAGAAAGACTTGGCTCTGGGGGATGTTACATCCCCAGTCCAAAGAAGCTGACTCGGTGGGACGTAACCCGACCCCGAGCTGAAAGAAAGACTTGGCTCTGGGGGAATGTTACATCCCTAGTCCAAAGAAGCCGACTCGGCGGGACGTAATCCGACCCCGAGCTAAAAGAAAGACTTGGCTCTGGGGGAATGTACATCCCCAGTCCAAAGAAGCCGACTCGGTGGGACGTAACCCGACCCCGAGCTGAGCTGAAAGAACATTTGGCTCTGGGGGAATGTCACAACCCCAGACCAATAGAGCCGACTCGGTGGGACGTAACCCAACCCCGAGCTGAAAGAACAAGCGGCCTCGGTGGAACGAAATCCAACTCCGAGCCGAATAAACAAGCGGCCTCGGCGAAACGAAATCCAGCCCCGAGCCGAATAACTAAGCAGCCTCGGCGGAACGAAATCCAGCCCCGAGCCGAATAAACAAGCGGCCTCGGCGGAACGAAATCCAGCCCGGAGCCGAATAATCAAGCAGCCTCGGCGGAACGAAATCCAGCCCCGAGCCGAATAAACAAGCGGCCTCGGCGAAACGAAATCCAGCCCCGAGCCGAATAACCAAGCAGCCTCGGCGGAACGAAATCCAGCCCCGAGCCGAATAAACAAGCGGCCTCGGCGGAACGAAATCCAGCCCCGAGCCGAATAACCAAGCGGCCTCGGCGGAACGAAATCCAGCCCCGAGCCTAATAAACAAGCGGCCTCGGCGGAACGAAATCCAGCCCCGAGCCAAATAACCAAGCGGCCTCGGCGGAACGAAATCAGCCCCGAGCCGAAAATAAACATCGGTCGGCGGTGGTACAAGAGCGACCCGAGCCAGAAAGAAACATCGATCTCGGCGGTACAAGAGCAGACCCGAGTCGGAAAGAAACATCGGTCTCGGCGGTTACAAGAGCAGACCCGAGCCGGAAAGAAACATCGGTCTCAGCGGTACAGAGCAGAGACCCGAGCCGGAAAGAAAATCGGTCTCGGCGGTACAAGAGCAGACCCAAGTCGGAAAGAAACATCGGTCTCGACGGTACAAGAGCAGACCCGAGCCGGAAAGAACATCGGTCTCGGCAGTACAAGAGCAGACCCGAGCCGGAAGGAAACATCGTCTCGGCGGTACAAGAGCAGACCCGAGCCGGAAGGGAATATCGGTCTCGGCGGTACAAGAGCAGACCCGAGCCGTAAAACAAATATCAAAACCATTGTGGGGGCCACAACAAACAAGCATAAATAAATGTCAGCCTAAGACAGAAGAGGTCTTACTCACATTTTTGGGATCCGTTGTCTTTCTTGCAACTCTACAAGGGTCACTACAAGTAAGGCTCTTCTTAATACGTCCTCTCTGCATCTCAGCATTCCACGCATCCGACCGGATGACTTCCGCTATCAACTTTGGTCGACCTCAAAAACCGAATGGTCTATGTACACACTGAGATAGCCTTCTTTCACCAAGTTTTCCACCTGCTCTCGCAGGTCTCTGCACCCATTCGTGGTATGTCCCATTACGTTATGGTAGATACAGTAAGCCCTACTATTTTCCTCCTCAATCGGGAACCTCCTCAAATTAGGCTCGGCCAACAGACCTTTATCCTGGATTTCCCGAACTATCTGGGCCATAGGTTTGTTCAGGGGGGTGTATATTGTCCTCCCCGCGACACGGTTGACTTGGACAGATGACTTTATCTCTTGAACATTACTACTCGGAGGTGTCGGTCTGAGTTTCTTCTGCTCCGGGACCGGTCTCCTCGAATTTCTGATCGAATCCCACTGATTGTCTGACCTGAGTATCTTAGCCTTTCGGGTGTCTACTCCCCGGACAATCTTTTTCTCCTCCTCTATTAAGATAAACTTCCTGGCTGACTCCAGGGCAGTGGCATAATCCAATACGTCATGAATCCTCAGGTGAGTCCACAACTTCCCGACCTTCAGACCTCATTTGAGACTTTCTAGCGCTTCCGATGACTCGTACGCTCCGACCTCGAGCACCAAATTGTGGTACCTTTCAATAAAATTCCTCAGGGGCTCATCATCCCCCTGCTTCATCAGTCTCAATTCTCCCACAATTTTCTTTGGGACGCATGCCCCTTTGAAGTGCCGAATAAATGACTTCCTGAGTTGCGCGAAGCTTATGATGCTCCATGGGGCTAGACTTCTGAACCACAGAATGACAGATCCTCCCAAGGTTAGGGGGAAAACTTTGCAAACGGTATCCCCTACTACTCCTTGGACCTCCATTAATAGGACAAAACTTTCAATATGAGACTTTGGATCTGAATGGCCTTTGTAGGGCATCATGGAAGGCATGTTGAAACGTCTTGGGAATTTTGCCGACCTTATTCTTCTGTGAAGGGAGATTCAACCTCGTCGTCCCGAGCATCTGATGTATCATTTTTGGGGTTTACTCCCCACTTGGCCATTTCTTTTCTTATCCAAGACTTTATACTGCCATCTGTGTCACTATGCCGCCTCCCGCGGCCTTCTTCGCGTCTGTCACCACGGGTGCGGCGTTCCTCATGACTTGAGACTTCCCGTCCAGTTTCACTATCCTTCATGTTTCCCTTTCTGGTATCGCGAGAGCCATCACAGGATGAATCTGGCGACTGTCTCCCCTCTTCTTCTTCCCACGTATCATCTGTTTGTAAATCTTTTTCTACCACTACGGACCTCAATCCGTAGGGACCCTTCCTCCTCGGTTCATCGTCATCACTCACATCTGCGACCCTTTTTCCTTCCGCTATTTCGCCTCTCCTCCGACTGGTTCCGGCTTCAAGTTTCTCATTATTCTTCTCTTCCATCCTCTCTAGTTTATTCATCATGGATTTCAGAAGGATTTGATTTTCCTCCCTATCTTTCCTCATATTTTCTTCCATCTTCTCCATCCATTCCGCTGTTGAACTCCCTGACGACCGGTGATTTCCATCTTCTGCCATCGTCTTATTACGCGAGCTGCTTTTTGTTGAGTTCCCCACAGACGGCGCCAACTGTTGACGGCTGATTTTGGTCTCAGGAGCAATATGGGAATATCACTCCCGAGACTAATCCTCCCTCAATAGTGAATTTGTTTGGTTATGGGGGACCAAAAGCAAACTTAGCAAAAGATAAATAAATACACCAATCAACAATGAGTTTTAACGTGGTTCAGCGGATCAGATATCGCCTACGTCCACGGGCACAAAACGGATGATACTTTTATTATTGAGATATGCTTCTCCGATCTCTCTTTTGTTTACAAGTCTCACAATAATGATTCTGATCTCAGCTCCCAATGCTCTCCACTTCCAACTTGTTCTTACCCTCAACCTATGCTTTACCCTCCTATTTATAATAGTGAAGAAATCATATTCCTATTTGTACAAGAATTTCCTAGTTGAAACAATTTCCCTTTCCCATAAGGATTCATAGTCAAAACTATTCCCTTTTCCCATAAGGATTCCTAATCAAAACTACCCTTACTTTCTTTATCCTACTAGGACTCTGACTCACCAGTTTTCCCCATGAAAATAGGATAACTTGTCATCTTATCCGCAAGAATAGGGTGTCATCTTCTGGAGCATATCTCGTTATCTGGTCGGTCTTCATGAGGTCGGTCATAATAGTTCCTTTGAACTGAGAATGCTGTTGTCGATCTGATAATGGCCGGTCATCCAATATTAAGTGGTCGGGTTACCGATCATAAGCGCTCGACCCCTAACTCATGTGGTCGGGTCGGTACTAATGATCTCGATCAACAAGGGAATTTACCCTTTTTCCCATCCCGTGCTGCTTAAATATCATAGTGCTTAAAAACACCATCAACACCACATATGTGATTAGATGGCCCAAAATTTAAGTCAAAATTAGGGAAATAAAAAAAAATGTTAATAGTTGAAGGCTATAAAAGTTAAAGACATGTTACCTTTAGTGTAGGTTTTGAGATCCTAATCTTTGTCGGACTTGACTAAACTTGATCATTCAAATGCTGATTCCAAAATCAATATGAGTATGTTGAGAGAGAAATAAAGTGTCATGCACGTTAGTACTTTAACGCTCAACTCAATGTTTTCCTAAAAAATGATAGGTTGTTTTCAAAGTCAGCAATAAAGACAAGTAATGTTTTCTCTTATAAGTGAAGAGTTTCAGAGATTGTTTCATAGATTGATTGAACAAGACCTTTATTTGACCTATTATTCTTCTATTTATAGTTCCACATATCCACTATAAGTTGTGGGTTAATGTTGTTTAAACATTTAGAGTGCCAGCATCGGGTTCATATTTGATGTGTCATGCTCTTGTATATTTAGTTTAGTGGAATGTGGTTATGTCACTAATTTTACCCGTCTTGTAGTGTGTTTGCATATTAAAATAAGTGACTTATAATTAAATTATACTAACTTGTGTCTTTTAGAATGTTTTTTGATTCTTCGGTGGATTTTCTTCGGAGTTAGTTTACTCCAGAGAGTTGCCATTCCATATCTCCGAATTGAATTCTCTCATGAGTGAAGATTTGATATGAAGTTTTGACAGCCTTCGTGTGGTACAATTATATTACACATGTTTAAATTTTATTGGACCTTCCATTGATTGTCACATCCTATTTTTACCCAGGACATGATCAGTAGGAGACAATGATAATATCTCTATAAGCCTCTGACCTGAATATGCATACGTGACATAATCTACTAATGAACTATCTGATTCTGGATTCATGCATGTCTAATACATAAATATTCACACGAATTACATGAAAAATGCTTAATATAACATAATCGATACGTGTACACATCAATCGGCCCCATAGCCTATCATGAGAAATATATATTTGTTGGACCCCTGAAGCTATATTCCTAATGACTACAACTCGTATCTATCTTCTCTAAAGCTTGTAATGCATGAAATCCTGCAACACAAAACTGAAAATGGAAAATAAGTCGTATGAACGACCCAGTGAGCGAATACAGATAAGTTAAACATAAATTAACATAACATGTACAAACAAATTTGCTTCATATATCTTGAAACCTGACTCGTGGGTTTTTGGAACATAAATTATAATTCTTGTAACATATACCATAAAACATATACAATGATACGTAAATTGTGACGATGACTGAAAATTCAATAATTACAACCGCAAGCTTGAGTTCGCAATTATATAATGAATTGGAAATTGTACATTGTAACCAATCTGTGTGAATTATAAAATGACCTGCAAACTACATCATGAATTGTAAATATGACTTGCAAACTACTACATAAACTATAAACATGACGTGCAAACTGCAACATGAACTATAAACATGACTTTCAAACTGCAACATGAACTGTAAACATGACCTGCAAACTGCAACATGAACTGTAAACCGTAACTTGCACCGAGACCCATAAACCTGACTATAATTTGTATACATGACTTGTAAATTGTGAACTGTAAGCTGAATCATGGACTAGAGACTACAAACATGACTGTAATCCATAAACATGACTTGTAAACTAGCAATATGTCATGTAAACTATAAACTTAACTTAAATTGAAATCGGGACAGCGAACCACCACATGAACTGAAAGCTATAACATAAATTAGAAGCTATAAATGTAAACCATAACTGTAATCGTGAATCTGTAAACTGATAACGCAGACTAAAGCTATAAAAATGAACTGAAACTATAAAACATGAAAACTATCTAACTTGAAAGGTTACATATGCAACAATTGAGATTGTGACGTCTCCCCTGCATCTCCATACATATAGGGATTTGGCCGTTGCTCCCACATACGCTTGCATATGTCATAAAACATGAAAACATCGCCAGTATCATAACCTGTGGGCATGAAAAGTTGAGTTGTAACATGTAACCTACTAACTAACGGGAACTAGCACCACATAAATAAGGGAAATTGATCATGATAATGAAATAGCCTAAAAGGGTTTCCAAAGAACCATTAGGCAAGCTGAAGCTAAAGATAAGGGAATGATACTCAACTAGTGTTTTGAAAAATATTATTTACTTGTAATTAAAAATATATGTAGACATTGAATTTTTACACATAACCCGATGATGAGTCTCTTATTGGGACACCATACGAAGGATCGAAAAGTTACAAGGATGAATACCAGAAAGTTACAAGTCTCTTATGGGGGCACCAATGTCCGGCCAACCTTTTTTCAGTCCATAATATCCGGCCAAACATATATCAAAAATCCTAAATCTTGCTGGACATATGAAAAGATGTCAATGCGTGTGTAAATTATCAATTACTGGAATCACGAGATCTGATTAATGTCTAGCCAGATATATAATTGAAATAAATGTCCAATCGGACATGTATCGAGCTGTCAGTGAGTGTGCAGATTTTTAATTACTACAATCACATATCTGATTAATGTTCGGTCGGATTTATATCTCAAAATAAATATTCGTCTGGACATAGATTGAGCTGTAGCTGGCGATGCAGATTGAAAATCTCTGGAGACAATGAGGGGATTTGATTTCCTCTTCCCTTTTCAGTCTCAGTTTGGGCGTTATAAATTAGTGCCAAAACTCTTTACAAAATGCCGGGAAAATCCTATTTAAAAACCAAGAAATTTAAATCATTTTGGAAATAAGATTGGGAGGATATATGTTGATGATTGAGCATACCATGCATTGCATACATACATGCATCACTCTAACTCTTTTTAGTTGCAGCCATCATAGCGGTGCGTTGGTTAGGGAATAATGTAGATTAGTCTAATTATCGATCTCAGAAATGACAAACAATGAAGGTTCTCGCATAGACCGATTGAAAGCCAACATGGACAAGATTGTTGAACATGTGCATACCTTGGCTAATGTTATGACCAACTTGACAGTACATTGGGTGGTAGAGGATGAAACTGGTGAAGGGAGGCATGGAGAGTCTACAAATAGGACAACCAAAGAAATCCATGCTTTAGAAGGTGATGGAGACATGGCTGAGTACGCTGCAAACAAGATGGCCAACTCTCGAGCTGAACTCCAGAAACTGAAAGAAAAAATGGACTCAGTTGCCCAGAAGATGAAGGACAAGCATGAAGATCTCTTAGATTACGATGTCATAACATGCAATGAACAATTACCTTCATAGTTCAGAATGCCAGAAATGGTAAAGTTTATTGGGAACAGGGATACGAAAATACATCCCCACCAGTATGTGTCGCTGATGAGTTATACAGGTTTGACCAAGTGTTAGGTTCAAAAAATATTTAAGATGTCACTTGAAGAAGCACATGCAGTATGGTACAACAGTCTTGAGAAGAAAGTAAAAGATGAATGAAGGGCTTTGGCGGAAACATTTATGAATCAGCATGTCACTAACGTAGAGATTGATCTATCGCTCTGTGATTTGGAGAATACCAAGTAGAAACATGTGAAGAACCTTAAAGAATATGTTGACTAATGGAGAGGCCATTTTTTAATAATGCAAACACGGCCCTTGGAGAAAGACAAGATAAAGATGATTATTAAGGGCAGCAAGCTCTCTTTTTGTAACAAGTTGAGGAGAATTTCCTGCATGATCACTGATGTTAACTACACAAGTCTAGGGGGACTTATACAAATGAAACCTCTGGTGTTGACTACAGTCAGTAAGCCTAGTTATGAAGTAAAAAAGATTATAGACAACGAGGTCAATAACGAAAGGCTCTAGTACCAAGACATCAAGAACTTCTTAGATCACGTGGAATTTTCTGAAAGGGATTGTAAAAATGACAGAGTGGTGATCCAAAAGTTGGTTTCTCAGTTCATATGTATAAAGGGGAATTATACAAATGACAGTCTAACAGAATACAGTTAAGGTTCATGAAGGAGGAAAAAGATAAAAATGTGATGGAGGCAGTCCGTAAGGGGGTATGTGGACCACACATTGGCGGACTCAATCTGTCAAGAAAAATTGTGCGATGGAGGTGGATTACAGATATTTGGTAAAACACTGTCATGATTGTCAGGCCCATAGGAACTTGAACCACCTATCACCGACGGAGTTGCACCAGTTATCAGAGCCTTGGCCATTCTCAACCTGGGGTATCGACCTAATCGGTGAAATCAAGCCACAAGCTTCTAATGGGCATCAGTTTATAGCAGTGGCCATTGACTACTTCCCCAAGTGGGTAGAAGCCAAATCCTTTCGTAATATCACAGCTAAACAGATGGCTAAATTCATAGCATGGAATATCGACTATCGGTATGGGATGCCGCACCATATAGTAATAGACAACGGGGTACAGTTTCAATGAGAGGCCAAAACCATGCTGTAAAAGTATGTACTGGGCATTATAAGTCTTCACCATACAGACTGCAGGCCAATGGGGCGGTTGAGGCCACCAAAAAGACTCTGAATAAGATTCTAGCTAAAATGACGGAGACCTACAAAGACTGGGCAGACAAGTTGCCATTTACGCTATGGGGGTATAAGACTTCGGTTATGACAGCCACATGAGCTACACATTATTCTATGGTTTATGGAATGGAGGCCATATTGCCTATAGAAATCGAAGTGTAGTCAATGAGGATTATGATGAAAGTAAGATTATCAGAACAATAGTGGGCTACAAGAAGATTCAAACAACTGGCTTTACTGGATGAGAAAGAATGAAAGCTTTGTAACACACATCGTTGTACCATAAGAGGATAGTTAGGGCTTTCAATAAAAGGGTTCGACCTAGCAAGATTAAGGAATGAGACTTGGTGCTGAAGCAGTCGAGACCGCTGGAAATGGACCCAAGGGGAAAATTTAAGCCTAATTTGGAATGGCTATATTTGGCTAAAAAAAATCTTGAAAAACGTAGCAGTTCGGTTATCTGACGTGGAGGGGAACGAGTTCACAGAATCGATCAACATAGACAGGCTAAAGAAATACTTTGCATGAAAATTATGTATATGATTCTATAATTTTCGGACTCTCTGGTTTGTGAGTCATATACAACCAGACTTGTAATAAGTCCAGTCGGACATAAATTATGCAAATGTTGTCTGGCCAGGCTTCTTTAAAGCCAGGCCAGTGAGAAAAATGTTTTATTTTGTTTATTTATCATTTTGTTTTCATTGTCATACTTTACAATTGTTTTATTATTACTATGCCATTACTACTTTATTATTTCTGTCAATATGTATGTCCTTATATTTTATGGTTAGTAAAGAATATCCTTCCAAACATGCAATATGTCCGGCCGAACATAAAGGACACAAAAATATCCGACCAGGCTTCTCCGAAGCTAGACCAGCGAGATATACACTCTGCTTTGTTTGGTTACTATTTTACTAATGTTGTAATGATCTCTAGAGGTTTATGTTTATTCATTCCTGCTTTTTTCTACCTTTATTACTAAATGTGTGTGCAATTTTATGCTTTAAATCGCTCTTGCATGATTTTGCATTATAAGACAAGTCAATACCACGTTTGAAATTGGATATTATACTAGCATCAATAATGGACCATTCTGAGTCCAAATCGGTTTAAGATCGGACCTTGCGATGGGTGTAATGCGGCCTTAAATCATTCCCAGTGTCTTCTATTGGGTGAAGACTCATTCATTCTTAGGTAGTCCCATGTGGGCTATCCGTACTCTCTATGGGCTGCGAGCCCAACAGTGTCATGGTCGTTGGCATCATAGATATTGCGGTAAACCTCGCTTTGCGCCTACAGATGGCGAATCCACTGGGGATAGAGAATCGGCCCAGAACAAAATACCTTGTAGTATTCATGGCAAGATTAAGGTTAACCATGTCTTCATTCTTTTGCATACCTTTCAAACCCTGATGGTGTTACATATCATGAAATCAATTTCACTCAAGGCGGTGGATTGTTATGTGATAAGAACCATCACTTGTTGGCACGTATCTTTGGGTATAAAAAAGATGCGTTCATTGGTCGATCGAATCATTAGGTGGAGAGACCTAATTGTGGACAAACCTTTGCCGATGACAGCCTAAGCCAGAACCCCAGATCAAGCCCACATGTAAGTCAATAGTTGCTTCCCGACATGAATGAGCCCCCTTAATTCTTATCTTTGGGCCCTAAACATTTGAAGTCATTCAACCATTTTATCGTGAATTATAAACTTATTGGGCCTTTCACTAGGACAAGTTTATATTTCTTGATAATTTGGTTGAATACTTTGAAATGTTAATGGGACAAATTGTATGAAAACCTTGTTGGGCCTAGAATGTTTAATTATGGTTCAAAATATAGGAAATGATTTCCCACGCGGCGGAAGCGTGTTAGGCACCGGGATTGACCTTTAAAACTTTTCTACCTTTGCCTCTTCTTAGCCAAAACTGTCCAGCCTCTTTGGACTCGTTTTTCTTCTGTTTTTGATGATTTTTCCAGCCTCGAACAGCCCCCGAACAACAGAACAAAAACTGGACTGTTTTGCACACCAAACACACCCTTTATGCGAGCACATAGCTCACTGTTTTGTGCTATCCGTTCACTGATTTTTCTGCCACTGTTTTGGAAAAAATAATGACTCCAAAAAAGTCCCAAAACATCCACAAAATAGTCATCTCTGTTCCCAAAAATTCTGCTTGAAAAGATAACGAAACGGAACACCAACAAGGTATGTGAAGTGGCGGCAGTGAGCAAATTTTTATGCTCACTGCCGACTGGTTCAAGAAGGAGAGGAAATAGGTTTTTGCGTCAACACCAATTGATCTTTCATGCTATGACTCGTTACCAACAAAACGAAGTGTGGGCTCCACTAACCACTTAGATCTCTAAACTCTTTAGAGAAATAAAATTGTCACACTCAATCCTTTTTCTTTTTCTTTTTCTTTCAACTTTTGAGTGAACTTGAGAAAACAAAGAAGGGGGCTAGGATTATTCAAGAATGAGAGAGCTACTAAAAAGGAAACAACTTTTCTTTTTTTACTTAGGATTTAGGTTAGATTAATTTATAATTAAAAATTACAAAACAACCTCAAATCCTTCTCTAAAATTCGGTCAGCCATTTTTTGTAACATCAAAATTTTCATGATAAATGTCATCATAATGACATTAAAAGTGTTACTAATTAAGAAGATATAACTAATATTTTTGTAATAATGAATTTTAAATCATTTATTTCCAAAAGTGATATATTAAATAATTTAATATTTATAAACTTTTTATAATAATAAATAATTATCTCATAATTAATTTAAAGAAAACCTTATATTAAATTTAGCATAAAGTCTCATGTGTGACAAAATATATTATTAATCACATTAATAATAATAATATATATGTGAGTGTATAATTGGACTATCCAATTATATTTAATTTGCTACAGTATATCGAGCTAGAACGGGGACCAAATGGACCTACAATTCTAAATATTAACTAAACTCTTTATTTAAATATTCCGAATTATTAACTTTATGTTATTCCACTAAAAACTCAAAGTTGCAATCTCGTTGCCGTGGATATGTTATATAAGCCGAACTACGTCGGTGTTTTTCGATATAATCATCACATACAGATTAACTATTCACGAGTATCTCATAATTAGGGTTGGGTTAAAATATCTGTTATACTTCTCTAATTATGTGTACCTTAAGTACCATTGATTTTATAATGAATGATTTATCCATAACTATTATGAAAATTAATCTTCCTATTTGTAATAGAAAAACTTGAGCGCCTTAATCGTTCAAGTACTGAATCAACCCTTAAGAAAGATACTTATCTACTTCTCGCAAGAAGGAGTGAATTCCATATCTATGTAAAACGTCCCCAGCTACACACCAAACCATGTCCTCAAAGTACGTAGCTATTGGTCGAAATTTCCACACCAAACTCACCTTTGTAAATCAAAGGAAATGGCCTGCTATGTAGGAGTTTGTAGTACACTCAAGATTCAGATTAATCCATATATAACCATCTACTAGATTGAAATTAATTTCTTTATTTAATGGATATTATAAGAAATTTATTTCTATCTCGGTCTAGTCTTATATGATCACATCATATAAGGTGCCTCTATTCCCATGTCATCACATGGATAATCCTGAATCAAGGTCACCATACATTTATAGAATAGACCGCAACTATAGATAAATCCCAAACAAAGTACCCGCCTTGTTTGCTCTCTATGGATTATTTTAGAATACTAACTTCAGACTTAAATCCTCTTGTGTATGACACTCACACACTAAGTCTGAAGGCACATAAGTAATCAAGGGTAAACTAGATAGTTTACAATATGCGATTTAAATCAAAACAATTGATAAATGAACAATGCATCTTTTATTTGATATAAATAATTATGCTTACGCATTACATGAAGCTCTAGGATATATATCATAACACGAAGTACCAAAAACATGAGTTCGATAATTGTACTGGCTTTCATCCAGAAGGGTACGCTTTGTTTTGGCCTATTTAGATGTTCTTAAATATTTTAAAGCCCACCCCAATGATGGTGATTACTAAGGTTCAGATTCGTCATTTTAAATAATGTCACGATCCCCATATTAGGCTTAGTCATTTGTAAATTAATGGCATTTGTCCTTTGGTGATGGAAATGAACCAAGGTAACCAAGGTTTACCATTAGCATAGGAGAAAATGAGTTTGTATATCATTTTTTGGTAAATAAGCTAAGCCAAACCTAGAGAAGACATTAGACTTACCACGTGTGTGGGAGGAATAAGGTTGGAAAGATATATGTTGATGTTTGCACACCTTGCATTTGATGCATACACCTTGCATTTGATGCATACACGCAACATGTTGACTCTTTGTAGATGAAGCCATCATAGCGGCCCGTTGGATTATAGAAAGAGGCAAAC
>SKCR01001540.1:0-36502 GCA_019454045.1 Zanthoxylum bungeanum | reverse complement strand
CGTACGGGAAGATGAACGCACGACGCATGAGAACCTAGATGTATTCCTTAGAGCTACATGTAATGTAAACGGTTTTATATGTTTTGAAATAAAATGATGCATTATTCATTTATCAAAGTGTTTGTTTTAACTTCGCATATTATAAATTATCTTGATTACCCTAGATTACTTATGTGCCTTCAGACTTAGTGTATGAGTGTCATACATAAGAGGATTTAAGTCTGAAGTTAGTAATCTTAAATAGTCCATAGAGAGCAAACAAAACATGTACTTTATTTATGGTTTATCTATAGCTGCAGTCTATTCAATATTTGTATAGCGACCTTGATCCGGGATCGTCCATATAGAGACATGAGAATGGAGGCACCTTGTATGATGTGATCATATAGGACTGGACCCAGATGGAAATGGATTTCTTATAATATCCATTAAACAAAGAAAATCATTTCGATATACTAGATAGTCATATATGGATTGATCTTAATCTTGAGTGTACTACGAACTCCTGCATGGCAGGCTATGTCCTTTGATTTACAAAGGTGAGGTGGTGTAACAGTCCCGACCAATAGCTACGTACTTTGGGGACATGGTCTGGTGTTTAGCTGGGGACGTTTTACATAGACATGGAGTTCACTCCTTCTTGCGAGAAGTAGAGGAGTATCTTTCTTAAGAATTGATTCGGTACTTGAACGGTTAGAGCGCTCAAGTCTTTCTATTACGAATAGAAAGATTAAAATTCATAATGGTTATGAATAAATCGTTCATTAGAGAATCAATGATACTTAATGTAAAAATAATTAGAAGGGTATAACAGACATTATAACCTGACTCTAATTATGAGATACTCGTGAAGGGTTAATCTATATGTAGTGACTATATCGATGGACACCGACTTGGTTCGGGTTAATAAACCATTTGCGCTAACGAGAGTGCAGCTTCGGGTTTCTAGTGGAATAACCCGGAGTTAATAATTCAGAATATTTAATTAAGAGCTTAATTAATATTTCGAGATTATTGGAGCTCGGAATCGTAGGTCTATATGGTCCCCGTGCTAGCTCAATATACTATAGCGGATTTAGTGTAATTGGATAGTCCAATTATATACTCACATATGTATAAATATTATTAATATGATTAATAATATTTTGTCACACTTGAAACTATATATTAAAAGTTAATATATGATTTTAATAATTATATGATAATTATTGAATGCATAATATTAAATTATATATGATATAATTTAATAAGGCCAAATTTGGAATTTCCAAATCTTGGGTTTTGGAAACCCTTGATGAGTTATGCTAGGTTGCAAAACTCTTGCATTAAATTTGGAAAACCATTGGTGAGTTATGCTAGGTTCCATATACTATTGATTTTAATTTGGAAATTACAAATTTTAAAGGCATTAACCTTTTGTTTTTTGCAACATCTTTTCCATTATGGTAATTAAATTAGATGTTACAAAATTAATAAAAAATTCATGCTTTGGCCGAAACTTGCATTAGGAGGGGAGGGGAAGGGTTTGTTAATTTTGAAAATTAATAACCCTAAGTATAAAAGGAAAATTGGATTTTCTTTTTGGCTAATCTAATTTTTAGAACCCTAGCCACCACCTTCTTCTTCTTCAAACTCTCTCAAGTGTTGAGAAAATAAAAGGAAGAACAAGAATAAAAATAAATAAAAATCTTGTGTGACATTAATCTCTAAATAGTTTAGGGATTTATCCTTTGAGTGTAGCTCACCCTACTTTCCGTTGGTTGTGAGACATAGCTCGAAAGACTTTGTGGTGTTGAACCAATATTTATTCATCTCATTAGACTCACGGCAGTGGGGTGAATTTATGCCCACTGCCGAGCACTAGTTTGGGTGTTTCAGAGCTCGGTTTGATCTCGTATCAATCCGAAATTTTTGGGAAACACATAGGGGACTTTTGGGATTGTGTTGGGACTGTTTTTCTTTGAAAAAGCAGACCTGAAAATGTCAATGCAGTTCACGAAAATAGTGGACTGTTTTGGTTATGGTTTGGGCGCATTTTGTGTCCAAAACAGTCCGATTTTTGTACTGCTGTTCGAGGCTGATCGGGGACTGTTCCGGGACTGTTTCGGGGGCTGAAATTTTGTTCAAAACAGTAGCAAAATTTCAGTGGTACTGCTGGTCACATTCGGCAACTTAAAGGGAAGCGCAGAAAAAATTTTCAAGTCCGATCCGAGTGCCTAAGACGTTTCCGATGTGCGAGGAAAGCGTTTCCTACAATTGGCATCAAGAGAAAAGTTGAAAAGTGTTCTTAACCATTCTCTTTTTCATTTAAAGTTATTGTTTTTAATATGTTTATATGAGTTATAAATATTGATTTGCATGTTTAGATGAGTAGACACAAAATAATATTCATATGATGAATGGTTATTGTTTTTCATGTGATGAATGGATTTTGCATTGGTCGTAAATTTTTCCGGCTCTTATTTTCATATTGGTTTTGTTTTTGGGATGTAAGGCCATAAGGCCATTTTTTATAATTGTTGTAATTTTATTTTCCAATGTAAAATTTCAATTGTTGTAATTTGGAGTACCGAAGTCGCAAAAGGAGCCAACACCACCTTGGAGCGTGATTTGAAGACCAAGGATGCCTTAGGTAATTTTTGTACTAATTAGATTAGTATAGAGAAAAATAAGAGTCTGGTCAATGCAAAATATTTTTTTGTTAAATGTATGTTTAATTCGAATTGTTTGAATAACATGTCATATAGCTTAGGGTGTCTACTCTTGCATTTCACATGCCATAACATGCTTTAGATGCATTATCATTATAGACATGAAATATGATTTTATGTGATTTAAAATGTTTAAATTAGAATATGATATGCATGGAAAAACAATTAATAGGATTAATTGATTTTAAGGTTTAAAATTTGAATTCTAATATATTGGGCTTAATTATTGTATAATAAATTACATTGGTATATAGGATGGAAACCCGGACATAAATTCCATAGCCGAATCCGAATGGATGGTAATATGGTCTGCACTCGGGATATAATTCCACGTACCATTGAATTTTATAACGCATTAAGATTAATTAAATAGTTTAATATAAATCTTGACCATTTTAGAATTCTAATTTTTTAATCATATTACTGTTCTAGTATTTTAAAAGTTAATATATAATAGGTCACTAATATCACTCTAATTAAATTAGTTTAATTGAGTAATAAATTAGTAGAGACTTATGGAAATTAGTGATACAATTTTTAAGAGTTAAAATTGGTTAGGTCATTAATAGTGTACTAGTGTAAATAAGAGTTATGATTTAGCCGTCATAAATTTATTCACACTAGTTAAAATAAAATATTAGATATTTTATAAATAGAAACCTTAAATTTAAAATAGTGAGTGGGAGAGGGATATACGACAGTATATCCCGCGATCTCCATTGTTAGTCCGAAAACGTGAGATTCAAAAGGCGCCTCGAGACGGCTTTGCTTTCGTCCCCTTACGGATGGTGTCCATTTTGGGTCAATATCAGGTTTGGATTCCAAGAGAATAGAGATTCTAGATGTATCTTGTGAACTAACCTACCCTACGGTGGCACTTCACTTGTTAAGTCCAAGGATCCCGAAACGGCGGGTCACACTGAAAAAGGAATAATTAACTGTTAATAAAATTTCTTAATCGAATCAAGCGGTAGTTGGTTAATATAGGAATAAGAGTTATTCCCGTATATATTAATCGACTGAGATTGTCTCGATCTATCATGCAAGTACTTGACATACCCTACAACGACACTTACTTGTGGGATTATAGATTTCCATGGCATAGTAATTCTCTTAGGTTTCTTATTCGTTATTCATGGTTCATGCATCATGTTTAATTTTATGCCAAAATTGTTTGATGATTTTAATATGCGATGAATGAATGTTAAATAGATGTTTATTTTATTTTTCGGCCATGGTTTCTCCGATTATTTACATACTCTCAAATGATAAATTAACGGGATAAAATTATATTAAGTGGAAAAGTAACATGAACGCTATATTGGTCTGCGAAGACCTAAAGTTTGTCCTGACGGATGTGTGTCCTCCCGAGCCAGCCAGAAATGCTGGCCAAGTTTTGCACGATGCCTACCAAAAATGGGTCACAACTAATGTGAAAGCCCGCTACTACTTCCTAGCAGAAATGTCTGAGGTTCTTGCTGCAAAGCATGAACCTATGGCTTTAGCATCTCAGATGATGGAGTCATTGCAGGGCATGTTTGGGCAACCTTCGGAGCGTCAACGTCATGAGGCTATGGTCTCAGCGATGACTGCTATGATGAAGGATGGGACATCAGTCCGAGAGCACGTCTTGAGGATGATGACATATCTCAACACTGCTGAAACCCATAGAGCTCGTATTGACGAGTGTAGCTAGGTGACCGTGATAATGGAAACTCTTCTGAAGAGTTTCCTGCAGTTTAAAAGCAACTATCTTATGAAAAAGTTGACTTTTACGTTGATCCAGCTGCTTAATGAGATCACATATACGAGTCCATGCATGTTGATCCTCGTAAGTCCAGTACTGAGGCAAATGCTGTCAAGTCTTCAAAATCTGCAAAGATGAAGAAGAAAAGAACTGGGAATGCTAAGGCTAATGGTACAATTACTTGATATAGTAAACACCTTATTAAAGTTTACTTTACTATGATAGTTTGGACAATGGATGTTGTTTCAGTAAAACAGTGGGAGTTATCGGTTTTCAAATTTCAAATAAAAGTTATTTGAATTTAAACAAAGTTTTGTTTATTCCTATTTTCTCACAGAAATTTGATTTCTGTTTCAAAACTATTGTATGATAGTTTCCATTTTATCTAATAATAATAGTTATTACTTCAAAATGGATTACTTATATGCAAAGGAAATTAGGAGATAACTTATATTGTGAAGATTGTTAACATATAACTCACTGCTCAACACTAAAATGTTTAAGGTTGAGAAACCTAAAACTAAACGGCAAAAGATTTCTCACGATGACACATATATGTGGCATCTTAGACTTGGTCATATCAACATTGACCGGATAGACAGATTGATAAAGAACGGAGCCTTAAACTAGTTAAGGCTCGGAACTTTACCAGTTTGTGAATCCTGTTTAGAAGGAAAAATGACCAAGAGACCTTTTACTGGAAAAGGTATAAGCCAGTCAACCACTTGAGCTAATACATTCGGACATTTACGGATCGATGAATGTAAGAGCCCGAGGTGGTTATGAATACTTCGTCACATTCATTGACGATTATTCTAGATATGGGTATGTTTACCTAATGCAGCACAAGTCAGATAATTTTGAAAAGTTCAAATAGTATCGTGCCGAGGTTGAGAACCAATTAGGTAAAACAATAAATACTCTACGATCAGATCGTGGAGGAGAATACCTTGATAGAGATTTCAAGGAGCTCACAGGACCTGGAACACCATAGCAAAATAGTATTGCAGAAAGGAGAAATCGAACCCTACTAGACATGATGAGATATATGTTTAGTTATAGCTCACTACCTAGTTCGTTCTGGGGATATGCATTACAAACTGCAATGCATATCCTTAATGTAGTCTAAGTCTGTTCCTAAGACTCCCTTAGAGTTGTGGATTGGTCGTAAACTAGTTTGCGACATTTCCGCATATGGGGGTATCCAGCACATGTGCTGAAGAATAAGACTACAAAGTTGGAACCACGTTCTCAAGTGTGCCTATTTGTAGGCTATCATAAGGAGACTAGGAGTGGATTGTTCTATAGTCCTGAAGATAACAAAGTGTTTGTATCCACAAATGCTACGTTTCTGGAGGGGGACTATATGAGGGAGTTCAAGCCTCGAAGTAAAATGTTACTCGAGGAGTTACTTGCAGGTTCTACCAGCACACCATTGTCAACGACAGTTGAAAAATGCATAGCAACTTCGACATCTGAGCTTCATATGCAAGTTCGTCAAAATAATCTACCACTGATGAGTGGTAATTATATCATTATTTCCCACTCATTTAACTTTATATTTTGTATAGTTTCTTGATTTTTGTGAATATGTTGATGTGTTTTATGTTATTTTGTAGATAAATAAAGTTTCAGGACTCTCTGGAGGTGATTTAGAGCCAAAACAGTGAAAATTAGACAAAAGGGCATTTTGGTCATTTGGCGCGTCGCGACGCCTAACATGCACCAAGGGCTGCTAATGTGCGCCGGGTCCACAAGTCAGAATCTGAGAAGTTTGACTTTGCTAACATGCGTCGTGACAAGTGCCACCACCACATCCGGTCTGCTAACGTGCACCGTGCCACGTGTCATCATCCTACGGTGCCGACAAATGCCATCGCCACGTGTAGACACGTGTCATCCCGCGTGTCAGCCACATCATCATCCATATTAGCTGTTGACCGAGTCAATGTGCCATGTCACCGCCACGTCATCAGCAGCCAATCACGAAGTGCCACGTGTCACAATCTTACAGTGCCGACAATCACTTTCGCCACGTCAGCATAATCATTGAGTTTCCAGTCGTCTTGCCACGTGTCATCTTATCTCTTTATCTGAATTGCCACGTGTCAGATAAGAATCTGAAGCCGACGAACCAGAAGCCGCCACGTGTCACGTCGCGACGCGCAAAGCCTTGCGCGTCGCGATGCCCAGAACCTACCAAGGCCTATAAATTCAGCTCGATGTTTCAGTTGTAGATGCACCTTCCTCGTTGAATTCTCCGATGTAAATATGGAGTTTTCTATCTAGTTTCTTTTAAATTTTAGTTTTGTAATTAATTCTAATTATGTTTTGTAATAATAGTAATTTATTTTCTTTACTTTTTACAGTTTTTACTATTCAACCATGATGAGGTAACTTCCCCCTGCTAGGATGAAAGGTAATTCTTTTACTATTGCTATTTAGATTAATCTCCCTTAAATATAATATATTCACTATTTAAAATTTGACTTAAAAATGATACCGCTATATTGGTCGGTTGGTAATTAAATTTTCTTACCGCCTATATGGCAAGTTTATTTTGGTTCCGCCTTTATGGCTGGTTGGACTTAATTTGACTTAATCATGTTACCATATATATGGCCGGTTGGTAAAATAATCACAAGTTAATATATTATATTAAGGGAGATATCTAAATTAGTAGTAGTAAAAGTTGATCCTTTTACCTTAGCATTCTATTTTATTGTAAATTTACTCTTCAGCTTTTACTTTACCACAATTATTTTTCAGCATTTTTACTTTATGTCTTTTATTTTACTAGCCATAGTTATGTGTCGTAACTAAGTTAGTTATCTGGGGTTGTGATGAATTCTAATATCACCGGCTTATAAGGGGTTATTTTATAGTTTGGGTAATTTAAAGGTTTACTTATTAAGTCTTAAACTTAATGCGTCTTGTTAATTGGTTTCTAATAAGATAGATCTGATAAATCTAAAATAAACTTGACAAAGGAATTTTAGGTTTCAGCCTTAGACTTAATAGCTCACGATCTTCCTTGATGATAGATAACTCTTTAATAGATTTCCTTACAGGATAGACATATACCTGTCGGGCGGGGGTAGCCATAATTGGAACTTAAACTTAATGAATCCAGATAATTTGGTTGACATAGACATATGGTTCAATTGGGTTAAACTGGGTATTTTCTTCTGACCATCGACATAAGCTTTCGCATAATTTAGTGTTCCAAGTTAGTAAACCGATTTATTACACAAACACGAAATAACCACTTCATCTTTTAAAAGATATTAGAAAGATTCACAACCCTAGATAGTTTCCTAATATCGAATTTTCTTAAACCTACTTTCATGTAATTTTATTTACTTGTATTTAAATTCAAAATCATCACCATTTCAAATCAATCAATCAACCTGTTAGATACTAGTAATCATTTGACCTCATAAAATTAATAGATTATGTATTAAGTCCTCGTGGGATCGATACTTTTTATACTACTTGAACAATACGTGAGCTTGCGTTATACGCGTGTGATTACACACCGGTCAAGTTTTTGGCGCCGTTGTTAGTTACTTATTTATCTTTCACTATTAGTTTTAAGGTTAGATACATTTACTTGTGTCTAATTTTTTTGTACTTATTATTTATGTTTTCTTGTGTTTCAGGTTCTCAGAAACTTCATGAGACGAACCAGAAGCTTTGAACTTCGACCGTTTGACCCGGAAATTGAAAGAACCATCTGACATTTGAGAAGGGAAAGGCGAGAAGGCCAAGAAGCTTTAGTCAACATAGAACTTGAACTTTGGAAGTTGCACCACCAATTCCCATTCGAGACAGAACCATTCCGGTGGTTGACAGACTCATTTCTTATATTGTAATTCCTCCCTTACCAGTAAATGCGGGTGACATCAAAACATGCATTCAGATGATTCAGTAGTCAGTGCAGTTTGGGGGGAAAGCAACTAAAGATCCTAATACCCACATCAGCAACTTCCTGGAAGTTTGCGGCACTTTCAATTACAACCGAGAAGCAGAAGAAGCAATGAGACTGCGTGTTTTTCCATACTCCTTGAAAGACAGAGCTAAAGTTTGGCTACATTCACTACCAGCAGGTTCCATCACAACTTGGAATACTTTAGCCACCAAATTTCTTGCAAAGTACTTTCCACCAGCCAGAACTGGAAAGCTGAGGAATGACATTACATCATTTGTACAACAAGACTCAGAAACTCTCTACGAAGCTTGGGAAAGGTATAAAGATTTTCTCTGGAAATGTCCTCACCATGAGATTCCAAAATGGCTTCAAGTCCAAACTTTCTATAATGGAATTTCTGGACTGATGAGAACCACAACAGATGCTGCTGCTGGAGGAGCTTTAATGGCAAAAGGATAAGATGAAGCCTGGGACCTAATCGAAGAAATGGCCAACAACAATTCCTTGTGGCCAACAGAAATGAGCATGATCCAAATAATTGCAGGAATTTATGAAAGTGGAGCCAATACAGTAGTCAACGCCAAGCTGGATCAGATATGCAAATTCATGGAGACTCTTACCACTGGATCCACAAGTTCACCATATGGAGGAGCACCAGAGCCGAACCAACTTGAAGAGACGGTGAATTTTGTCAACAATTTCAACAGACATGGGAACAATCCATATTCCAATACCTACAACCCAGGGTGGAGGAATCATCCCAATTTTTCATGGAGCAACAATTCAGGGCAAAAGAACAATCCACCACCTGGATTCCAACAGCAGAACTATCCACCACCTGGATTCCAGCAACAGAACAAAGGCCAGGAGCAGGCAAATGAACCGGGAATAACAGAAGTGATGGCTCAGTTAAAAAAGTACGATTCTATGTTTCAGAACCAATCCGCTTCCATCAAATCACTGGAGAATCAAATTGGACAACTGGTCAATGCTCAAAGTTACAGACCGCCAGGAAACCTTCCCAGCAATACTGAGCCAAATCCAAGGAACATGGGAAATGAGCAGTGTCATGCCATCATGTTAAAAAGCGGTACTGAAATCAACAAAGATGTTGGAGCCAAAACAACTGCTGAGGAAGTTCCAAAAGAAACAAAGCAACAGATGAAGGAAAAAGAAGCAAAGGAAAAAGAACAGATCACTCCACCTCCACATTTTCCTCAGCATCTTCAGAAAAACAAACTGGACAAGCAGTTTGCTCGTTTCCTGGAGGTGTTCAAAACGCTGCACATCAACATTCCATTTGCAGAAGCCTTGGAACAAATGCCCAGCTATGTAAAATTCATGAAAGACATTCTTTCACGAAAATGGAGATTGGGAGATTACGAGACAATAACATTGACAGAAGAATGCAGCGCCATCATTCAGAGGAATCTTCCCCCAAAGTTGAAAGATCCTGGCAGTTTCACCATTCCTTGCATCATAGGAGAGCATAACTTTGGTAAGGCTTTATGTGATTTAGGTGCAAGTGTTAACTTTATGCCTTTTTCTATTTTCAGGAAACTGCAGATTGGAGAAACAATGCCCACTTCAGTCTCTCTACAACTTGCTGATAGAACGCTCGTATTTCCAAGAGGCGTAGTTGAGGATGTGATAGTCAAGGTTGACAAATTCATTTTCCCAGCAGATTTTATTGTCATTGATATGGAGGAAGACGCAGACGTGCCAATCATCCTCGGGAGACCATTCTTGGCTACATGTCGAACCATTATTGATGTACAAAAATGAGAATTAACCATGAGGGTACAGGACCAATAAGTAACATTCAATGTTTTCAAGGCCATGAATTTCTCAGATGATGAAAAGAATGAGGAATGTTTCAGACTTGATGTGAAACTCACTACCATTCAGAACTCCAATGCAATACAAATTTCTACTGACAAACTTAAAACATGTCGATTGCTTGTGGAACCTGAAGATAAATCGTCTTTTGCACTGAAAAGGCCAATTCTTGCACTACAAGCAACATAATAGAAAAAGTTCCACCAGCTCAATGAATTGAAGGAATTTCACAATCAGCCTTTTGAGGATGCCAAATTGTACAAAGAAAAGGCAAGGAAAAGACATGATGAGAATTTAGTGCGCATACAACTGGAACCAGGGCAGAAGGTACTGTTAAACAAATCAAGGGAAAAATTCTTCCCATTGAAGTCAAAATCACGGTGGTCATGTCCATTTGTGATCACCAAGGTTTTACCAGATAGATCCGTTGAGATACGTGATCCTGACTCCAACAAAACATTCAAGGTTAAAAACAAGCGTGTTAAGCACTACTGGGGAGAATCATTTGAGCGACAAAAAGAAAGTGTCACACTTTCAGATCCAGCCTAACGTTCAAGAAGTCACGTCTAGCTAACGACTTTAAACTTAACGCTGGCAGGGAGGCAACCCAAGCAATTTGTGTATATATTGTGACCTAGTGTGTTTTATTTTTGTGTGTTTAATTTTTACAGGTAAATTCATTTCACGATGGAAGAAGCTCGCACAAATCTTCGCAAGCAATTTCCTTCTCTCCCTCAAAAATCTATAATGAAAGTCTACAAAGGTATTCCTACTGACATTCGTTGGATTATTGAAGCACGGGTCCGATTGGCAGATGAGTCTTCTGACTCTTTTATTTCACATCTGCCTGGTTTAGGAAGGAGCACCTATGCTAAAAAGAGAAGAGCCAAAAGAATGTGTGTTTGTTATAAATGTGCTCGTATATTTTGTGATAGTCGTTGTCGTTCTTTAGGAATGGTGTCTGATAACCGCGAAGATAAGATTAATTTCATTAGGGATGGCTTGAGTAAGGAGTCTTTGGATGATATATCTAAAACTCTTGAGACACATCCCAGTGGATATGTGTATCACGAAATTCGTGTGTTATATGCACAATTTCAAAAAGAAATACAACAGTTAAGTCTTGGGAATCTGACTCAAAAAGACTCTATTTGCCAATTTATAAGAAAATTGGATGGGAAGCTTGTCCCTGACGCATAGTCGTCAATTAAAACCGTAAATAATTATAAATATTATATCTCTTTCTCTTTTCCTGATAATTGTGATTTGTTTTGTTGTTTTCTTTTATTTTCTCCGGCAGGATCCATACCTTTTTTACTATTGTAGGCACTGCATTTTTACATATCAGCCCAATGATGAGTCTCGTATGGAGACACTACCTCTTTGATTGTGAAAGCCGCGGGAAACGGACGTCGGAAGGGCAAAGTTTGAAATTAGCATTTGGTCGGATTTAACTCGCTTGTTTCGCTTCGGGTTCGCTTGTTGGACCTCTATTTTAAATCACATCCAAAAATAATTAAAACATTTAAAACACATCTCACAAATTAGATAATTAAAACATTTGAAATACATGTCACAAATTAAATTAATTTAAATTAAAGCTAATTAAATTAAACTAAAATAAATTAAAACATTTAAAATGCATGTCTCAAATTAAATACCAATTAAATTAAATCTAAATTAAATTAAAATCTAATACCAAAATTAAAATAAATTACTTCCTAATTTAATAAATCACTCACCAATTTAAAATATTTACTCACCTAATTAACAAATTAAATGCCTAATTAAAGTCAATCAAATATATAACCTTCCTAAACAAACAAATCATGTCCCCAATTAATTGATTTTCTTTCCTTTTTAATCCATGCAAACCCCTAACCCTAATCATGCAACTATATAAACAACAACAAAATCCAACCCTATTCCCTCCCCAACTACTGGACACAGACGGCCAAAAAAACACAAAAATGATACACCCTAGACACTTACACTCGGCCTCTGGTCTCTCTCCTTCTCCCTCACTAACTCGGCAGTAACCAAAAAAAACACACAAAAATGAAAACCTACTACAGGCGACTCTCTCCTTCCTAAGACACAAGCATTCATCATCCTCTCGTCTCTCTCACCGACTGAACCTCCTTCGTCTCTCATCACGGCTGCCACACCCGTCTCTCTCCTCAGCGTGAATAAACAAACAACCAGCAGCCCATAAACCCTCATCAGCCAAGAGATCTCAGGCTTTACAAACCCCTTAATCAGCCGAACAAACCATAAGCCACAGCCACATCAACAGCCCTCAAGAACAACTGAAACCCTTACATGCACCAGACATGCACCTTCTCGGCTCTCTTAATCAGCCCCTCATCACCGACCAAACAAATCACCAACCCTTCGGCACCCTGACCTTCACGTAACATCACTCACACCACTCTCTCATTCGGCAACTCCACAAGGAATATAAACCCTAAAACAGATCACTCTTGGCAACCCTCTCCAAATCGGCCATCACTCTGGGGACTCTCTCTTTCACAAACCTAAACGCCACACAGCTCACGCCCTTTGCACTCAACAGCTCAGCCATCTTCTCCATCACTTAAACCCTAAATAGCGAAACCATGCTCCATCCACCCTTTTACGTGAACTGCAGCCCCTTGCGACCAGCACACCTCCTCGCCAAAGCCACACAGCTCACTCCTCTCAACTCACGTAACAGCAGCCCATGATTCTTAAACACCCAGCACACAAACAGGCATTTCACGCACAGTGCCCTCTTCTCCATGCAACTCACATGTAGCAGCCCATTCACTAGCCTTCAAACTGCCGACTACAAGAAGCACCTCTTTACCGATACAACAATAGCCACTCAGACCTCACACGTCCCACATCGGCCACAAATAATCAAGACCACTCAAGGCCCTCCACTGCCAGTTTAGCCGCACCATTAGCCTCCTTTACCGTGACTAAAAAACCCCCCACAAACAACCCTCACTCACTGTCGCAAACCCTCCATTCATCAGCCCCTCATCTTCACAGCCACTCCCACTGCCAGCAACTCACTCTCCACGTAAAGCCCTCAACCGACTCAAGCCACCTACACCCTTATTCACACAGCATGTTAACCACGCTCCCTGACCTAGTTGATCCTCACGTAACCAACTCCCTTTGACCGACCAAATAAGCGACCAAACAAACCTAATACTCACCCACTGACTATCGCTAATTCCCCTTCATTGCCTTCACGCCCTAAACCACAAAAAGCCCCTACACATAGCCTCACTGCACGCCTGAAACCAAGCCTAAAACACCCACTGCACTGCACCTAAACTGCCGCATTCTGCCTCCCCATTCTGCCCAGTTTTTGTTGCGATTTTAACCCATAAAACAGCCCTGAAACCACTCTAAAACTGCACTAAAAAACTGCACAAAGTTTCCCCTAAAACCCCTTAAAACCGCAAGCCAATTAGCCCTCCAAATCGCCCAAAACAGTCCCCTAAATAACCAAAACAGTGACTTGAAACGTAGCAGCGAAACAGCAGTGAAACGGACCAAAAACAGCAGCCCGAACATCAAAACAGCGAGGAAAGACGTTGAGTCAGTGAACCAAAAGATTTGCGAATCATTCACCATTCCAACGGACGTGTAACGCCCTTTCTTGAGACGACAAAAGAGGTTAGACCTGAGGACACCCTTTTATTTATTATCTTTCGTTTATTTTATTTATTTTAGAAATATTATCGCATGAGAGTCGTTTGTGGCATGATGTGATTGTTGGATGAGCGGAATATGTGTTCCCTTTTTGTGGTATATAGGATGGAAACCCGGACGTAAATTCCGTAGCTGAATCTGAATGGACGGTAGTGCGGTTTGTACTCGGGATACAACGCCACGTACCACTTAAGAGACACGTATTTCGTCTCATCCAAACTTGTATTTGAGCATGTTGTAGTTCGTAGGTTATTTATTTGTTATTAAAGCATGATTAGGTTGTTAGCATGTTATTTGTCTTAAGCATGATCTAGTCAATAGAAAGTTATTTATTTATGCATGATTAGGTTGTTTTTACATTAGCTATTCCGTACTCCCGACTAGGCCGCGAGCCTAGAACAGCGTCGCCGATTTTTGTGTTCCTACAGTCTGGCGACTCCACTGGGGATAGAGAATCGGCCCCGAAATAATGTCTTGTAATGTTTGGATTTGTGCTTTAATTAACCATGTCTATAGTGGGTTAATGGGTTTAGTTAAAGACATTTTCAGCGAGAGCCTTCGTCAGCGAGAGCCTTTGTCCGCACTCCCGTAAACCCACATGTGAACCTTAGTCGTAGAACTAGTAGAAATTATTATTTTTTTTATATTGATGTTTTGGACCGTTGTCATTTGGATTCAGTTGGACTTGTTGTCATGAGGTATGGGCTTGTTGGGCCATTTAAACTGGGACGAGTCTGTGCTTTATGGCAATAGGGCCAAAAGTTTCTAAAATGTTGATGGGCCAACTAGTGTAAAATTATTATGAGCTTATATATTACATACATCGCACGCATCTCATGCATCTCATGCATACATGCATCATGTTAACCCCCGCGTCTTAAAAGCCATCATAGATATCCGTTGGGTTAGGAAAAAGAAGACTTGTCAAAGAAGAGTTTAGCAAACATGGATATCATGGAAAAGTAAAACGAGGAACAGAGAACCTTACGGCAAGGATAGAAAGACCATTGGGGGGGCCTTCAAAAAAAATGAGAAAAAAAAGAGAGGAAAAAAAGGAAAAAAAGGGAAAAAAATGAAAGAAAAAAAGAAGAGAGAAAAAAAAAGGAAAAAGAAAAAAGAAAAGGTAGTTTAGTCCTTAATAGTTAGACGTAAGTCCGATGATGAAATTGTTTGTTTTAGGGTGAAATCTTAGAAACGATAAACTCTTGATGTGCTTTTATCTGATGCTTTGAGTAATTGATTTATGTTAGACTCGTAAGCACTTAATTGTAGGTTCTTAGCGGTGAAAACCTGAGTAGTTGGCAAGATGACTAGTTGAAAAAGATTGTAGGTCGGTGAATGACCGTTTACTTAGATGTCTATCCTGACTTGCTTGTGTTATGATGTGTGGTATGGTTGAAAATAAAAGAAAAAGTCTCTAAAGAAAAGAAATAAACCGCCTATAACCGATAAGCGTGAAGCTACCCATGGGTGAGTATTAGGACCACCATGAGGAGAAATGCTACCTTAAAGGGTAGGTGTGTTGAAAAAAAAATGAAAAAAAAAAGAGAAAAAGAGGGACAAAAGAAAAGAAATATAAAGCCATACCACATTGAGCGCGAAAAAGCAATTGCAGAGCATAACTGAGACATCTAGGTTGGTTTGACCCATCGATCCCGATTTTTGAAACGAAATCTTCGAGTTAGCTTACCTAAGGATTAAGCTGCGAAAAAACCTTTGCACACACACACTTTGAGTCTGGCATAGATCATTTATTCAAAAACTCAGATTTGAGTTGCATTGAGTGTTTTGAATGTTCTCTGGTTTCATTACTGGGCATTCCTTGAGGACGATAATATGTATAATTATTGGGACTATTTCGTAGCATGTGATATAGTGTGATGATATGGAAGGCCCCACCATGTGGTTCATCTTGACCAAGTGCAAACAGCGGAGAGCAGAAAGCTAAATCAAGACTGGGAGAGCAACCAGTCTACCACCTCGTGAATCCGGGACATAACAAGAAATTGAGCCATGAGACCAGAGAGAAGACTGTGCAATCACCTGGAGAACTGGCGGAAGACCTAACCCAGCGGAATAATAAATTCATTCATGCATGCATGCATACACGTAACATATTTTGCATTCTTTTTTTGTGTTTGTTTTGTTTTGTATTCACAGGTCTCAAAAGAAGAAAAAGAGAAAGCGGCAAAGACAAGCCCATCAGAAACAACAACATAGCATTATCAGTTTCGGGAATAAATCCCAGGGTCGAGGCCCACATCGTCAGAGTTTTGGAAATCCGAGAATGAATCCCAGGGTCGAGGCCCACATCGTCAGAGTTTTGGAGTGAATCCAGGAAGGAATCCCAGGGTTGAGGCCCATATCAATTTCAGTTTTGGGGATGAGTCCTAGGGTCGAGGCCCACATCAGCAGAGGTTTGGAATGAATCCGGGAATGAATCCCAGGGCCGAGGCCCACATCAGCAAAGTTTTAGAATGAATCCGGGAATGAATCCCAGGGCTGAGGCCTACGCTGTCAAAGTTTTAGAATGAATCATAGGGCGAAGCCCACATTATTATCAGCATCAGTTTTGCCGGGTATGGCACTCTGGGGGCGAGGCCCACATTATCATCAGCATCAATAGCAGGCTTGCCGGGTATGGCATTCTGGAGGCGAGAGACCCACATTGGTTCAGTATTAGTTCTGCCGGGTATGGCATTCTGGGGGCGAGGCCCACATTGGTTCAGTATCAGTTCTTCCAGGTACGACACTCTGGATATAGAGATATCAGATCAGTTCTGCCAGGTACGACACTCTGGATAAGGAGATATCAGATCAGTTTTGCCAGGTACGGCACTCCGGGGAAGAAGATATTACAGTAGCACTCCGGGTATGGAGACACAGCATCGGTTTTGTCGGGTATGTCATTATGGGAATAAAGCCCACATTCAGTATAGTTCGAGAATGAACAAGCCGAGAATGGCACTCCGAGAATGGAGCACAGTTCGAGAATGAACAAGCCGAGAATGGCAATCCGAGAAATGGAGCAGAGTTCGAGAATGAACAAGTTGCGAATGGCACTCCAAGAATGGAGCAAGGTTCGGGAATAAACAAGCCGAGAATGGCAATCCGAGAATGACGTACAGTTCGGGAATGAACAAAGCAGAGAATGGCACTCCGAGAATGAAGCACAGTTCGGGAATGAACAAAAGCCGGGAATGACACTCCGAGAATGGAGCACGGTTCGGGAATGGATCACCTCACAGCACGGTTCGGGAATAGACCACCTCACAGTAACAGTTCAGGAATGGACCACCTCACAGTAACGGTTCAGGAATGGACCATCTCATACAATACAGTTCGGGAACGAACCATTACATCAGCATCAGCATCAGTTTTGGGGATGAGTCCAGGGCCGAGGCCCACATCAGTATCAGTCTGGGGGCGAGGCCCATATCAGTCTGGGGGCGAGGCCCACATCAGTTTGAGGCGAGGCCCACATTAGTATCAGTTTGGGGCGAGGCCCATATCAGTTTGGGGCGAGGCCCACGTCAGTTTCAGTCTGGGGGTGAGGCCCACATCAGCATCAATCTGGGGGCGAGGCCCACATTAGTATCAGTTTGGGGCGAGGCCCATATCAGTTTGGGGCGAGGCCCATATCAGTTTGGGGCGAGGCCCACATCAGTTTCGGTCTGGGGGCGAAGCCCACATTAGTGTCAGTCTGGGGGCGAGACCCACATCAGTATCAGTCTGGGGGCGAGGCCCATATCAGTATCAATCTGGGGGCGAGGCCTACATCAGTATCAGCTTGGGGATGAGTCCCAGGGCGAGGCCCACACTAGTATCAGTTTGGGGCGAGGCCCATATCAGTTTAGGGCGAGGCCCACATCAGTGTCAGTCTGGGGGCGAGGCCCACATCAGTACCAGTTCAGGGTCGAGGACCCACTACATCATCAGTTCGGGGGCGAGGTCTCTATTATCAGCGGTGTTGGGTCGAGGTGTCCAGGGTTGAGGTGCCCCCGTTGTCGGTTGTAGTTCCGGGTCGAGGTGCCCAGGGTCGAGTGGCCCCCGTTGTCGGTTGTAGTTCCGGGTCGAGGTGCTCAGGGTCGAGGTGCCCACTACATCATCAGTTCGAGGGTGAAGTCCCTATTGTCAGTGGTGTTGGGTCGAGGTGCCCCCGTTGTCGGTCGTAGTTCCGGGTCGAGGTGCCCACTACATCATCAGTGCGAGGGCGAGGTCCCTATTGTCAGCGGTGTTGGGTCGAGGTGCCCAGGGTCGAGGTGCCCCCGTTGTCGGTTGTAGTTCCTGGATGCGTCCCAGGGTCGAGGGCCCACTGCATTATCACCACAGTTCACATTCGGTGGTTCGGGAACAAAGCCCAGAGGTCGAGGCGCCTCGCCACCATATCTACTACATCAGCATATCAGTTCGAAGCAGCAGGCAAGTCAGGTGGCAGCTGGCGAGCCAGGTAAGTGAAAATGCATTGCACGCACTTTGATAGGATTGTCATTGTCACACACTGCACAAGTCTCATCAAAGTGGGGGCGACTGTAGGCACTGCATTTTTGCATATCAGCTCAATGATGAGTCTCGTATGGAGACACTACTGTGGGAACACAGGAAATCTGGGGCGACGCATGCTGTTCCTAGGCTGGCGGCCTAGTTGGGAGTACGGAGTAGCCACGGGAGACTAAACCGGAGAATAATGGAGTCGCCACCCGGTGTGAACCGGGACAAAGATTTAAGGCCGCACTCACCCCTCGCAAGGGGAGACCTCAAACCGTTGGGTTCGGAATGGTCCCTTACTTATGTCACTTGTAATAAAAGGATTTATATAATAATTTAACCAGGCTTAAATAACATTATTTCCAAAAATATCATGCTTCTAAATTCATATGCATACATCAACAAGTTCATCACAACATGCAACATCACATGGCAATCTCATGAACATATTTCAATCCTATGATATGGAAAACTAAGAACAACATAATCATGCTTGAGTACTATCTCATGAACCTATTAACCAAATAACATGCTAACAGCCTAATCATGCTTGAATACAATCCCGAGAACACATAGGATGGATAAATGCAGGGATACAAATAATACGGTTGGCTATATAACACAAGAAAGATCAACCAAGAGGCAATTATGCATGAATATGATAAGACAGACTCAGTTCACTGTGTGTGCGTTCGTGTAGCGTTCGTAAACGCGTTCGAACGAAAATGAAACAGAATGCTCACGTTCGAGTAGCGTTCGTAAACGCGTTCGAAAGGAAATGAAATAGAATGCTCGCGTTCGTATGGCGTTTGATAACGCGTTCGAACGGAAATGAGACCTGATGCATGATAAGGCAAAAATGCATGTGCGTTCGAGTTGCGTTCGTAAACGCGTTCGAACGGGAACAGACCTGATGCATGAAATGGGACGCAATACATAAACAACAAAATAAAGGGGCGCGGCGAAGTACTGCCGTAAAGGTGGCCTTTTGAGGGCTCTTGATCTCTCAAAGAGAGGTCCTTTAGACCAACATACTAAGCCCATGCGCGTCACATCACATCATGCATACAAACATAAAGACAATCATACTATTCTAAGTATGTCCGATTGGACGTGTCTTGCATCCAACCGAACACACATCAACCGGCGCGGCAAAGCATCGTGGTAAAGGGCTTTAGCCCCTCCCCATAGGGGATCTCACATCGCACTTACTAAACCCATGCGCTCGGTTGAATCATGCATACGAAAATAAAGACAATCATATCAAACTAGGTATGCTCGATTGAACGTATCTCGCATTCAACCGAACACACATCAATCGGTGCGGCAAAGCGTCGTGGTGAAGGATTTTAACCCCTCCAATTAGGGAACCTTTCATCGCACTTACTAAGCCCATGCACTCGATCATATCATACGGGAATAAGCAACATACATGATTTAAATGACAAGAAATAAATAAACCAAAGCAACGCCACACAAGAGAAGGTGTCGTTTACTCAAGTGGTACGTGGATTTGTGTCCCATGTACAGACCGCACTACCGTCTATTCGGATTCGGCTACGGAATTTACGTCTGGGTTTCCATCCTATATACCACAAGAGACGACACTCTTCCATTTCATTCAAGCCACAACATGCTTCCATAAACGACTCTCATGCGAATAGAATTCAATAATAATAATAATAAAAAACGAATATAAACTAATGAAAAGGTACCCTCAGGTCTAACCTTTTAAATCATCTCTCGGATGTACGGTACACGATCGTCGGAAGGGTGGATGCTCCGCAACTCTCCCGGTTCACTGGTTCACTGTTCTCGTTCGTTGTCTTACTGTTTTGAGTCATCGTTCTCCGTCTTTTGCTATTGTTTCCTTGTGGTTTCGCTGCCTTTTCCTTTTTATCTTTTGCTTATTGTTTTTTGGGTGTGTTCCTCCTGTAATTTTTATGTGTGTTGTGTATGAGTTAGGGACTAGCTAGCCGTTGAGAAGGTTGGTGAAGGGTTCTTTTTATAGGCAAAGGGTTGGGCTTGACAAGGAAAGGGATTTGGCTAATTAAAGAGGGATTTGATTTGGTGTTGGTTAAGGGAAGTCAAAGATTGAGGGGGGACAAATCTTGGCTAGATAGGGAAGGTTGAATATTTGATTGGCTTGGTTTAGGAATACAATATTTTAAGTTAGGAATAATATTGGTTGATTGATTTTAACTTGGTATGATTATATTTTGATTTAGTATGTGATTTGTTTAATTTAAGCATGATTTTAGTTTAAGTTGATAATTGTTTATTTTATGTTTGGTATATGTTTTATTTAATTAATTTAATTAATTTAATTATTATCTTATTTAGTTAATGTTTTAATTAATATTTATTTATTTAAATTGGGATGTGTTTTATGGGCTTTGGGGGGCTAATTGGGCTGGATGTGAGGCTAGCAGCAAAACCAGAATTACCGACACCGTTCGAACGCTTCCTCGAACGCGGCATGAACGCCCGCAATCCGTTTGACGTTCGAACGTAAACACGAACGCAGCACTAACGAAAACAGTGAACCTTGTTTATTCTGAAGTTCCCCTTCCGATGTCCGTTTCCCGTGACCTCCGTGACTTAAAAGGTAGTGTCTCCAAAATGAGACTCATCATAGGGACTTATGTGTAAAAATGCAGTGCCTACAACTACCTCTTTGATTGTGAAAGCCGTGGGAAACGGACGTCGGAAGGGCAAATTTGGAAATTAGCATTTGGTCGGATTTAACTCGCTTGTTTCGCTTCGGGTTCGCTTGTTGGACCTCTATTTTAAATCACATCCAAAAATAATTAAAACATTTAAAACACATCTCACAAATTAGATAATTAAAACATTTGAAATACATGTCACAAATTAAATTAATTTAAATTAAAGCTAATTAAATTAAACTAAAATAAATTAAAACATTTAAAATGCATCTCTCAAATTAAATACCAATTAAATTAAATCTAAATTAAATTAAAATCTAATACTAAAATTAAAATAAATTACTTCCTAATTTAATAAATCACTCACCAATTTAAAATATTTACTCACCTAATTAACAAATTAAATGTCAAATTAAAGTCAATCAAATATATAACCTTCCTAAGTAAACAAATCATGTCCCCAATTAATTGATTTTCTTTCCTTTTTAATCCATGCAAACCTTAACCCTAATCATGCAACTATATAAACAACAACAAAATCCAACCCTATTCCTCTCCCCAACTACTGGACACAAACGGCCAAAAAAACACAAAAATGATAAACCTTGGACACTTACACTCGGCCTCTGGTCTCTCTCCTTCTCCCTCACTAACTCGGCAGTAACAAAAAAAAACACACAAAAATGAAACCCTACTACAGGCGCCTCTCTCATTCCTAAGACACAAGCATTCATCATCCTTCCGTCTCTCTCACCGACTGAACCCTCTTCGTCTCTCGTCACGGCTGCCACACCCGTCTCTCTCCTCAGCGTGAATAAACAAACAACTAGCAGCCCATAAACCCTCATCAGCCAAGAGATCTCAGGCCATACAGACCACTCAATCAGCCGAACAAACCATAAGCCACAGCCACATCAACAGCCCTCAAGAACAATCGAAACCCTTACATGCACCAGACCTGCACCTTCTCGGCTCTCTTAACCAGCCCCTCATCACCGACCAAACAAATCACCAACCCTTCGGCACCCTGACCTTCACGTAACATCACTCACACCACTCTCTCATTCGGCAACTCCACAAGGAATATAAACCCTAAAACAGATCACTCTCGGCAACCCTCTCCAAATCGGCCATCACTCTGGGGACTCTCTCTTTCACAAACCTAAACGCCACACAGCTCACGCCCTTTGCACTCAACAGCTCAGCCATCTTCTCCCTCACATAAACCCTAAATAGCGAAACCATGCTCCCTCCACCCTCTACGTGAACTGCAGCCCCTTGCGACCAGCACACCTCCTCGCCAAAGCCACACAGCTCACTCCTCTCAACTCACGTAACAACAACCCAGGATTCTTAAACACCCAGCACACAAACAAGCATTTCACGCACAGTGCCCTCTTCTCCATGCAACTCACATGTAACCGATTTAACCATATTATGACACAACCATTAACCAATTTAACCATGATATTTTGGTCGGTTTTGGTTAATTCGGTTATTAACCAGTCCAACAAATATAAATTCATCAACTCAATATTCAACAAAGCAATTTAACATAAATATAAATTCATATTCATCAAATTTAATATTTAACCCAATATTATGAAATTTTGGGTTTATTAATAGCCAATAATTTAATAATTTTCGGTTTTAACAATTTATCTAACAATCGGTCTATGAAATTTTGTTATTTACTTATTTAGGGTTTTGAAGCATATATATATATTTCGGTTAATCGGTCAGTTCGGTTATACGAATCTCATAACCGTAACCGAACCGAATAACCGAAAAAGTTAAAAATTTTAACTGCAATAACTGAACCGTTATAAAAAAATGGGTCGGATCGGATGGTTCGGTTAATCGGTTAAAATCGATTAATGCACACCCCTAATTTTGAGAATGCTCAATCAAAACATAGAGAGAAAAATAACTAAAATACATATCATTCATTAATTGGATGATCATATAAGGACCATCATTATATAAGTTTTTTTTCCCTTTCCTTATATATTGTATCTTCATCTCACTCAAATTTTAAATCAAATGTATCTCTTTCGACTTGAATATGTGAAGAAATAAAAATTAATCCAACTAAACTATTCTTTGAGGATATAATCGAATAAGATTTAAGTACATGTATTACTTTTATGGTTGGCAAAAAAAACTCAAATCGAAACAAAAAAATCATCTTAAATAAAAATTCTGATCAAAACTTTAATGATTTTTTTTGTCTCAAATAAAAAATCGTACCAGAATTTATAATAGTTTTTTATTCCAAATATTGAAATTAACCTAAAATTTCAAATTCTAAATTATTCAGTTTGACAATCAATCATCTCGATTAAAAAAATTACCAAGCATTGATTTTTTTTGGTTCCGAATCTCGGGACAATAATAGCTCCAAAATATAGTCAACGGTACACTTGACACGTGTTCTAATAATGTTTTTAGGGTATACCAATCTTCACCAACCAGATAGCTTGCTTATAGTATAGGTTATAAAAGCCATGGGACCCACTTGAAACTTTGAACATTAGCACAAGATGGTTGATTGATTGATTGATTGATTGATTGATTGGCTCCCCTCTGATCTCACTCATATCATCAAGATTGTACGCATACACTCCACCTAAATACTTCGTCTCACATGTATACTGTCACCACTCGCACTGGCAAAGAGCAACCACACACTCGCTTGATTACTATAAGGGTATTTTAATTTGTATAAAATTTATATCAAATATATATATAATAAATTTATTTTCAAATAATCATTAAAATTATAGAATAGAACGAGTTTAATCCGGTAAGTTTAGAATTTTAAGTCACTTTAGCAAATAAAAATTTGTTGTCACTCGAGCAATAACTTTATTGGCCAGATAAATATGATTTGAGTTTCATTAAAAATTTGTTATGAGCTTTTGAATTTTATTAAAAATTTGTCTAATATTTATTAAAATAATCTAAAATTTTATGAGAATGAATATTAACTCTAATTTTTTTAAATTATATTTTAATTACGGATATTTACAAAATTTGTTTGAAACTCTATTTAGACGACTTTGTTAGGTTATGTGTTCAAATAATTGAGAATAAATCATCACCGAAAAACAATGGTCGGATAATTTGGATATCTACTGATATCCGTTCAAAAAAATATTTAATATCCATAATTTAACACATAGTTGATAAATTACGGATATGAAATTGGTATCCGTAATTATAGATGGCAAAAATATATGCGAGGATGGGGTCCGCAGGGGCCTAGTTCGTTAAGGGTGGGTATGGACATAATTTTTCATACCCGTTGGTTGGCGGGTCGAGTACGGGTATTTGAATCTCCTTAAAATAAAGGTAAAATTCCTTTGTGATCGGGGACCTGCATGAGTCGGTACATTAGGGACATGTAAGAGGATAATTTTCACACTCGTTGATTGAACGGGACAGGTACAAGTCTTGGCATCCCCGTACCATACCTGACCCGTTATCATCCTTATTCTCAATGGACATTGGATGATTACATATATCAGTATCGAATATCCGTTATCCATCTAATAACTAAAGATGAGATTTAAATAACTTATTTGTTTTGAAATTGATCATCAAAATTGTATCAAATAATTAAAAATTGATATTGTGTTAATTATTATCTTATGTGATAATTGTATTAAATTAATATTCAAAACTCTGTTCAACAAATTTATAATGGATTATTAGATTTTTATTAAATAAATCAATTATATCAAATAAATTTACTAGTAGATTTATAAGTTTTTATGATTTTACAAATATTTCCGATAGATTCGGATATTTGCATTGATGGACAGATATAAATACTGATACCGATCTTGAAAATTTTAATTGATATATATAAGCAGCGGATATAAAATTTCAATTATCTATATATTAAAAATTAAAAATATTCTATTCGTTGTCATCTCTAACGGTGTTTAAGGATAACCATACTCCGATTTCAAGTAAAGTTACCGGTTGTTCCCGTTAAATTTGAAGAGCATAAGCGAGTGAAGCCAAGCACACGATCGGACCACGAATTAGGGGTGACAAAATGAATCAACGAATCGAATTTGTATCGAATCTTCAACGAATCGAATCAAAATGTGATGGATTCGTATTCGATTCGTTTATTAAACGAATCTGAATATCAGAATTCGTATTCGATTCGTTTATTAAACGAATCGAATACGAATAGTCGTTTAATCATGATATTATTCAATAACATAATTTACCATAATTTATTTACATTAATTTTTCATAAAAATATACATATGAAATATGTAATTAATATATTTACTAAAAATACCTCACCAAATATCGACAATATTATTTTTTTAATGGTAATTAGCCATAATTTCTTGAATCTTAATTGAGAAATAACAATAACTAGTAAAAGAAAATAATAAAACGAATCCTAAATAAATAAACGAATCAATGAGTTTAAATTCGTACTCGATTTGTTTAATAAACGAATCGAATCGAATTGATACAATTATTAAATTAATCCATTTTTATAATCATATATTCCTTTTAAAGCGAATCGAATCGAACCAATAAATTACCGCCCTTACCACAAATAAAGAAAGGCCCACATAGTGGAAGAATCAAATGCCACGTTTCCGTTTCCCAGCTCAAGTCTTTGAAAATGATTTTTGGCTCTTTTTGTTAGTATTGACGTATAAATTAAAGGAAGATTAAAAGAATATAAAATCACTATTGAAATCACGTTCTCTTAATTTTTTAATATTTTTTATTTAACATCAAAATGATATAATTTTAATGATAATATTATTCCCATTTACTTCTATTTTAATCTCGTTTTCATTTTCTTTGATCTAATTTTTTACTCAACAAGAAATAAGTGTGTTTGCGTATTTATTTATGTAACACGTGACAGCGAGGGGCTTTGTCCTTTGTCCGCTTAGTTAGGACTTATTTGTCTTTTTCTTTTGAAAATGTTGAAAATCTCGCTGCCAAATCATCCGATTCGTACTTAAGTATAACACGTAAAATTATCGGTTATCTAAAGTTCTTACAAAAAATATACCTATAAATTTGAACCTATAACTTGAGCAACTAAATCTCAAATCTTATACCACCAAACTATACTCTAGGGCCTTATCTGACTTTTGCATCTTCCACATTTGCAACAAAGTCCCTAATTGTTTCACTAATTATGTATCAAGCGGAAACATCTTGGATGCTAATGGTATATAGTATACTCCCGATTTCAGTGATATTAAATAAGTAATTTCACAAGTTGAGTGATATTTATTGCATGGCGAGATAATTAAATTAGTAATTTCTTAAGTTAGGAAAATTTATCATTTAATTTAGGATGATATCATTTTCCACCCGAAAATTAGTTTTAAGTATGGAATTATCTTAAACTTTTAAAAAGTTTAATTTTAATATCCTAAATTTCAATCAATTTACTAATTTATACTTTTTAGGTTCAGGTATATATATATATAAAAAAAAAATTTAGTCAGCATACTAATTTATACATAAAAATTTTAGTTAGTATATTAATTTACACCTAAAAAATATAAATTAATGCACTGACTGAAATTTTGGGTATAAAATTGAACTTATTTAAAGTTTTTCATATAATTCCATATATAAACCATTCTTCAGATAGAAAAATCATAATTTTCCTTTAATTTATCATTTAATTACAGAAATTTCAGGAAAAAAAAATTAGTCAATTTTCTATTCTTATTACCACGAATTTTTTTTTAAAAAAAATTTATTGTAAGTAATTTTTTGGAAAATCAAGTTAATAGAAAATAAAACCTCAATAAATTAATATTTTGGACTTACCAAATTTATTAAATGGAGAATATTAATTGATTAATTGATTATTAATTTATTATGACGTTCTTTATTTTGAAAAATATAACGTTGATAGATTTACTTATTTATTTATTTTTTTTAAATAGATTTATGTTGATTTGTTTTTATCTTTGAATTTACCTTGAAGTCATACAACCTTTCAAGATGCATAATCAACAATCATTTTATGGTAATAGTTTGAAAAGTAATGAAATATCACAATAATATTTTGAAAAGTAATGAAGTGTCACAATCAAATCCATAAAGGATAATTATTTTAGATGCAATGGATCTTGAAATGTCGACTTCGACTAGGAGGGGGCAACGGACCGGCTTGGATGATGTCGGGCCGAGTCGGGCTCGGGTTTATTTTATTTTTGAAAAATAATTATTTTTTAAATTTTTTATAATATTTAAAATGAAAAAAATTAAGAATTTTAATATTTTCAGTGTTTTTTTTTTATTAAATCTTAAAAATATAATTATAAATCTATGTATTTAGAATTAAAAATTAATTTATATAATTAAAATAATTTTTATTACTAAAAATCAAGTCGAAATAGGGTTGAGGCTTTTTTTTTTCTCAATCGGGTCCAAGGCCGAGACTTTAAAAAACTCTCAGGCCAGGCCGGGGTTGAACTTTTTTGTCACCCCTAACTTGGACAAGGAGTTAAGGTAAATGCAACTGTAAATTATTATCTACATTATACAAATAATAACACGACGTCCCCAAGTAGCGTGACTTTGTGTGATGTAAAGTTTAAGATCTCACCTTGAAGTCCTGAGTTCGAATTCAGTAAGTGGTTTCTTATAAGAGTTTGAGACAACTGGGGGTTTATCTGCTCCGTTTAAGCCCGAAATGGGTGGTTTGGCGGTGAGATTTCCAACGATTTCAAAAGAATTTGAATGGAAAATGACAGTTAAACCAAAGTTGATTAAGATAAAAACTAATCAATTTATCGAGTATTAATATTTCAATATTATGCTATATATAATTATTATCACTTGTATATTTACTTTGATTGAATTGATTGAAAGGTACATACAACAAATATCCAATTAATAAATGTATACACTTAAAGCAGATCAAACCCATAATCTCTCTCTCTTCGTGTTCTTACATGAAGTTGCATTTCTGTATTATTTTCTTATACTAAATGTTTGGATTCAGAGAAAAGAGGGAAAGAAAATCAAGGGGAAAATAACATATATAGAGGAGATTTTGATTTTTCTCTTCTATTGTTTAGCTGAGGAGAAAAGAAAATTGTGAGTTCCATTTTTATTGGCATGTGTCCGTGACAAAATAAGTTCAATTGAGTTGTAATCTTTCATGAAGATCTTTGTGCAATTGGACTGGTTTCTGGCTGCTGTGCATCAGACATACGTTCGTGGTGCGTTCGTTTGCAGTGTTCGAACGGTTGGCGTTAGTGTCACGTTCTCTATTGGGTTCGAACGGGAGCATTCCAGAGAGCAAACGTGCTAGTCACGTTCTTGTGGGGTTCGAACGGGAGCATTCCAGAGAGTTCACGTTCGTTGTGCGTTCGATTGACGTTCGAACGAGTCTTCACAGAAAGGGCGCGTTCGTGTAGCGTTCTAGTAAGCGTTCGAACGCGACTGCGATCTGGACGCGATTTTGGCCTGCAAAACCCTAGGTTTTCACCCTACCTATAAATATAACTCTTAGCCGCCATTCCCCGTTGGTTGAAGCATATTTCTCTTGAGCCAAATACTCTCAAAGCTTTCAACTCTCTTTGATTTCACCTTGAAGACTCTTTGAATCTTATGTCTTCTTTGTTAATGGTGAAATCAATTCTTTGATAAACCTTCAACACAACTTAACCCAAAATCCCTAATCCTTTAGAGTTCTATAGGAGGAGTTTTGGTAGTCGGAGTTCCGGCGTTCAGAGGTGATACAATCTACTCAGAGACTTCAGAGGTTCTGAAGAAAACCGTGGGTTGCGGGCTTGAGGAGTTGCCTTGAGTTCTTGCAGTATAGAGGTTACTTGAGTCGGTGGAGTTGCCACCATAGGTCTTGACCATCGCTGTAAGTTTTTCTCGATATAGTGGATTCGGGTGGTAGCCTATACCCGGAGTGGTTTTTTACTCGGAAGAGTTTTCCACTTCGTCACCAAAATCATTGTGTTGGATTTTGTGTGATTGATTATATTTGCTGCTTTAATTATGTTATTGTTTTTACATTTGCAGCTTATTATTTTAGTTGGTTGATTTGTTAAATTGTTTGTTGCAATTCCATAGTAGCAGTAACAGGACTTGTCCTGCTTATTGTCTGTAATTCCGCATAGGGTCAGAACTTAGGATAACCCCGAATTCTCAATTGGTATCAGAGCCTGAACTCGATCCTTGACCCATTAGCTATGGAGCGTAGTCAACCCTTAAATTGTCCGCCATTTTTTGATGGCACAGAATATTTGCATTGGAAGGTTCGCATGAGAGCGTTCCTTAAGTCCTTAGATGAGAGGGTCTGGATGACTGTTGAATACGGGTGGAAACCTCCCGTTGTTACTGTTGATGGGGTCACTACCCCTAAAGACAAATTGACCTGGACCAAGGACGAATTTGATGCTAGCAATAGGAACAGCAAAGCTGTTAATGCCATACATGGTGCTGTCTGTTCTGCTGAGTTTAGGAGAATCTCAATGTGTGAGATAGCCAAGGATGCTTGGGACATCCTGCAGACTGAGCCAAGGATGCTTGGGACATCCTGCAGACTGTGCATGAGGGCACATTGTCTGTTAAAAATAAGAGACTCCAGGATTTAGCCACTAGGTTTGAGGTCGCCAAAATGAAAGATGATGAGACCTTTGATGAATTTTATGCTGAGATTAACGATATCGTTAACTCTAGTTTAACCTAGGTGAGACTATACCTACAAATATGATAGTTAGAAAAATCCTTAGATCTCTTCCTGATAAATTCCTACCCAAGATTACTGCCATCGAGGAAAGTAATGATCTCGATAAGCTGATTTAGATGAACTCGTAGGAAAACTGCAGGTTTATGAGAAAAAGCTTCCTGGTTATAGAGAGCCAAAAACGTTTGCGATGAAAATCGCTAAGGAAGTTGTGCATGATTCGTCTGGTGATGATGATATCATCACGGATCGTGATTTGGCCTTGTTTGCAAAGAAGTTTAAGAAATTTCTTAAATTTAAGAAGAGTGGCCATAGCAGTAACAGGGATAGAGAGGTTATGCCTAGAGAGAGTAGGCATAGCAAATGTGAGTCTGGAGAGGATAGGGATAGTAGATCCCGTGGTGCCCAGTGCTATGAATGTGAAGGATATGGGCACGTTAAATCTGAGTGTCCCACATACCTTAAGGCTAGAGGCAAGAAAGCCATGGCAGCATCACTTAGTGATTCTGAAGGTGATGACTCTCCTAAAGGCAATTATATAGCCTTTACTGCTAGTGTGACTGATGAGAGAGAGATTGTAGTTAATGATACTGATTCAGAAGTCTCTCTTGATGAGTCTGTTGATGAGGATAGTCTTCAGATAGCTTATGCTGAACTGTTTAATGAGAGTTTAGCTATTAAAAGACTAATTTAGAGGTCAGAAAAAAGGCTGAAAATTGTTGAGTTAGAAAAGAATGAAGCTCAAGCTAAATTTGAGCAAGCCTTTTGATTGTTGATGACCTAGAGGAGAGGAACAGAGGCCTAATAATAGGGTCCAAATATTAGAAACTGAACTTGAAGATACTAGAACCCAGTTGTCTGTATTTTCTAGTGGAAATAGAAAGTGGATCGTATGTTAGGTATTAATTTTGAGCCTAACTGTGATAAGGCGTCTTCTTCCAAAGCTGTGCCTGTAGCAGCTAAACGTGACTTAGGTAAGAAACCTGTTGAGTGTAGTCATGTTTCCTCCTGTTATTCCTCGTCCGTCCTGTTTCCCAACCTCAATCTAGAGGTATTGTGGGAAAACCTCGCTCTCATCCGAGGTTTGTGCCTGTGTGCCACCACTGTGGCAAGGCTGGACACATTAGGCCTAAGTGCTTCATGCTTCACAAGCAAAAGAAGAGGCCTAAGAAGGTGTCACCTAGATTTGACTCTTCAAATCTAGCTTCTCAAGTTTCTGCACTAACTAAACAGACACAATTTCTTAGTGAGAGAAACTTTCTTTGTTGACTATGAATTCTCAAGTGGATGAGGTACCTAGAAAGGTTTGGGTGAGGAAGCAAGATGAATACCCATCTTCCTCTGCATATCCTGATGGACATTATGAGAGTGCATTTCGGTGTAACTCTGCTTAAATGATGCACTTTTTTTTTCCCATTGCATGTGTGTGTGCGTGTGTTTTATGTTTTACACGTTTGTTTTGTTTTCACGCATATGGGTGTGTGTGTGTCTTGTTTTTGTTATATATTCCTTGGTATATAGGATGGAAACCCGGACATAAATTTCATAGCCGATTCCGAATGGACGGTAGTATGATCTGCACTCGGGGATACAACTCCACGTATCATTGGATGTTTTGCAAGCTGTTTTGTGTCTTTATTTTTTTTTGTGCTTTAAAACTGAAAAATCAAAAAAAAAAAAAATTATATATATTTTGAAAAGACCAAAAATATTTTTATGGCTTGTTAGAGCATGAATAGCATGTGCATGTGATCCTGGTATGTAGGATATATGATTATGCATGTATGATATGCTGTTATTTTCTTGATGCTCTATATACATGAGTGTGTGTGATAAAAACCTTTGGTATATCCTGTGCTTGCACCTACACATACACGTTTTTATTTTATCAAGGCTTGGTCGCATGTATGAGTTTTTGGAATGGCAATCTAATCTCTCCATGCTTTGTTTGCTTAATAGTGTGACCTTTGACTAGATGACCTTGCTATCCCCTTGTAAAAGTAAAAGAATTATATTTAAAAAGAAAAATGAGTCTCAAGTGCAAAAGAGCCAAAATGGCCAAATTCAAAAGATAAGGGCAAAAACCCTTCACTCGAAAGAGTTATTAAATATGAGCTCATGATATTTCTGGGGTAAATATATAGCATGCAACCAATGTTGCTTATTTCAGGTTCTAGTGGTGTTGGGTTTGATCACATATTTTGTGGACTTGGTTTGTTTAGAGATGGATTTCTTTGGCTGTGTCCAGCTCATAAAATAAGGTCTTAAGCCTTGATTTGTTGTGCACTTTTTTTTCCACGCAAGTGCCTTATATGCTTTGGTGTTTATGTCATATGCATAAGTGTTATATTTAGCCACTTTTAAAATGATGCATATTGTTTCATGTCATAAACATCTGAATACTGACTGGGTATCATTGTATCAGCTTGAAATGCTGTTTCAGTCAGTTTTTTGACAGGATTTGTATTTATCTCAGTATGTGCCTGTGTGTGCTTCATGTTATTGCATACAATTTTTTTTTCTTCTTGTGCACCTTCTGAGTTTTGGTTTGCTTCCCGTGTTTTATTTTGCTAACTTTATGTGCCTGTTAGTGAGGGGGAGTAATTCCTGTTTGTTTATGCTCTTGCATGTGTTGTCTCCTGTTCTCCTGTTATTTTCCTGTTCTTTTACCCTTTGTCATTTCGTGACAAAAAGGGGGGAGAGTAATATATTAAGGGGGAGAGCCTTAATATATATAAGAGAGCCTCGTAGAATACCCTTTGGATATCTCCGTTTTAAGGGGAGTTAAGATTAAGGGGGAGAGGGATTTCTACTTGTACATGCATGAGATTTTTACCTGCTTTATGTTTTACTTGATTATCCCAATGCTTTTCACGGTATATTGTTGTTTGTGGATGTTTCAGGTAGCAGGTATGTTGCTGCGGTGGCATTTCTTTCAAGACTACTTGTTAGGTGTTAGATCGAGTCCATTTGTAATAAGTCACTGTTTTGATGGTTGACAGTTGACTATTTGCTTTTTGGGTCTATTACCGTAGTCTTTGTATTAGGTAGTATTTTGTCACGGAATGCCAAATGGGGAGATTGTGAGTTCCATTTTTATTGGCATGTGTCCGTGACAAAATAAGTTCAATTGAGTTGTAATCTTTCATGAAGATCTTTGTGCAATTGGACTGGTTCTGGCTGCTGTGCATCAGACATACGTTCGTGGTGCGTTCGTTGCAGTGTTCGAACGGTTGGCGTTAGTGTCACGTTCTCTATTGGGTTCGAACGGGAGCATTCCAGAGAGCAAACGTGCGAGTCACGTTCTTGTGGGGTTCGAACGGGAGCATTCCAGAGAGTTCACGTTCGTTGTGCGTTCGATTGACGTTCGAACGAGTCTTCACAGAAAGGGCGCGTTCGTGTAGCGTTCTAGTAAGCGTTCGAACGCGACTGCGATCTGGACGCGATTTTGGCCTGCAAAACCCTAGGTTTTCACCCTACCTATAATATAACTCTTAGCCGCCATTCCCCGTTGGGTTGAAGCATATTTCTCTTGAGCCAAATACTCTCAAAGCTTTCAACTCTCTTTGATTTCACCTTGAAGACTCTTTGAATCTTATGTCTTCTTTGTTAATGGTGAAATCAATTCTTTGATAAACCTTCAACACAACTTAACCCAAAATCCCTAATCCTTTAGAGTTCTATAGGAGGAGTTTTGGTAGTCGGAGTTCCGGCGTTCAGAGGTGATACAATCTACTCAGAGACTTCAGAGGTTCTGAAGAAAACCGTGGGTTGCGGGCTTGAGGAGTTGCCTTGAGTTCTTGCAGTATAGAGGTACTTGAGTCGGTGGAGTTGCCACCATAGGTCTTGACCATCGCTGTAAGTTTTTCTCGATATAGTGGATTCGGGTGGTAGCCTATACCGGAGTGGTTTTTTACTCGGAAGAGTTTTCCACTTCGTCACCAAAATCATTGTGTTGAATTTTGTGTGATTGATTATATTTGCTGCTTTAATTATTGTTATTGTTTTTACATTTGCAGCTTATTATTTTAGTTGGTTGATTTGTTAAATGTTTGTTGCAATTCCATAGTAGCAGTAACAGGACTTGTCCTGCTTATTGTCTGTAATTCCGCATAGGGTCAGAACTTAGGATAACCCCGAATTCTCAAAAATGAACAGAATATCTTGAAATTTTAACACAAATTATAATCAATATATATAGCCACCATTACATAGAATCGGCTACATGAATTTTTTAACGTTTGATAGTTTATTTAAGATATTGATTCATCAATTTCATATAACGTAAGAATCAATATACATATAAATGGATATAAAAATATAAAATCAGAAGACGAGACTTTTTTTTTTTTTTTTTTTTTTTTTTTTTTTTTTTTTGCTCCACTCATTGTAAAGCAAGTTCCAAAAGAATCATTAATTGTAAAACCAATAGGAAATTAATCACCAATTTAGGGAAATATGAGTATATGACGGCTGATAAATTGATAATCTTAGCTAGGATCAGCAAGCCGATTAGCCGAAATTCTTATCCAGGCATTGCACTTTGTTGTGGTAACAACAATCTTGTTAAAGATCCAATCATGCTGGGGCAAGTGTTACATGTTGTCTATATCCTATATATATATAGAGCCAACTGTCTGTGTTTGTTTTCAAAAAGTTTAGGTTATATATGACGTATATAAAACAAATTCTTTTGTCATACAGATGTCAGCACTAATTTTCGTGTCGACTAACGAGAAATTACGCGTATCGAAAAGTATCATCTGTCCGCATGAAAATTTCATACGAACATGCGAAACAAATTTTATAATATTTCATACGAAATAAATCTAATATATTATATAATGTTTTTGATAAAGTGAAATTAAGGAAACAAGCAAAGAAATAGGCCAAAACATCAAGAAATGGGTACAGCCTTCAGCAAAATTTTTCAAGCTAATTAGTTTGCCAACCGTTGAGAAACATGAGTGTATATGCATCTTTCATGTCTTGGGAGTCAATGAATATGACGACATTTGTCTCTTCAACATGTCCCTCTATTTTAATGATGGAGAAATCGAGACCCCATTTTGTGCATTTTTCAATTTTAAAGATTCCCTTTAGCTGTAGAAACGACACATAAACTTTAAATTTTTAAACTGTTTAATGCTTTTGTATAGCAATTTACAAGTAAGAATTAGGTTTTGGTTTCCATGCATATATATTCTTGCTTGCCTCTTTTAAATTATTTATACGACAGTGGTGATACCTATAATATTTTACGAAATAAAATATTGGGTAATAAAATATTAATATGTCTAAAAAGAGGGTAGGTGAGATAAAAATATTTAGATGTATGGATGAATTAGAGATCTGACAGAGTTAAAAATGAAGAAATTAGAAAGAAAATAGGTATAACACCTATTAAGAGAAGATGTGAGAAACACGAATAAGATGAGTCATACATGTTTATCGAAGACATCTAAGTACCCTGTGAGAAAATTAGAACAAATCATATAACCATATGTCAAGAGAGATAAGGGAAGATTAAATTGACATGAATAGAAATAATAAAAAGAAATATAAATTTTATTGAGCTTAATGAAATAATAATTTCGAACAACGTATAATGTCGTCAAAAGATTCATGTAACATACTATACCTATTAAGAAAAGACTTTGTTTGAGATATCTCAATTAAATTATTTATAACATATAATATCTATATACTTGTATAAACAAACAAGCATATTCATACTACACACACACTCACTCTCTCTCTATATATATATTTGGAATCGTTGGAAACCTCACCGCCGAATCACCCCTTCCAAGCTAAAGCGGAGCATGTAAAACCTTCAGCTGTCCAAGGCTCTTACAAGAAACACACTCTCTGGATTCGAACACATGATCTCAATGTGAGATCATAAGTCTTACACCACCAAGCCACGCCCCTTGAAAAATGATCTTTAGCGTCCAAAGATTTAGAGTCGCCACGAAAATCGTCCAAAATGTATCATTTAACGTCGCCAAAAATAAAGGATGCTAAAGTAACAATATCTTGCGTCGAACTTATTAGTGACGATGTATGTTAATTTTAGTAGTCAATGTTAAAATACCTGTAATAATAATTATTATTATTAATCCATAGGCGACGCTAAAATGTATATTTAGCGTTGTCTATTTTTGACGATGCTAAAAATCTTCTAATAATAATAATAATTATTATTTATTATTAATTAGCGTCGCCTATTTTTGACGATGCTAAATTTATTACATTTAGAATCGCCAAAAGCATAGATGACGCTAAAAAACATGTAATAACAACAACAACGACGACGACGACGACAATGATGATGATGATAATGATTTGTTAAAAAAATTAATGATATTTATGTGAATTACGCGCGCGGGTGCGCGCACACACACACACATATATTATTCTTTACATCTTATAACAATAAATTGATCATAACCTAGTGGTAACTATGCTACACCTTCTGCTCTTGATGTAATAATTTATAGAATTATAAATGTGTATTATTATGTGGGCTTAGGCCCACCGTTGGGTGATACTAAAGTCTAGGTGTGGGGCCCACACATGGTTGGTTAGGTGGGCTCTATGGTGAGTCTCATAATATATTTTTTAAACACAGTAATAAAATTTTCGTTTGAAAGATTTAGCGTCGCCTAAGCTTATTCGACGCTA